>SJYT01058163.1:59-25531 GCA_006410635.1 Cephalophus harveyi | reverse complement strand
AAAAAAAAAATGGGTTTTTAAAAGTGTATTTAAATTGAAAACTTCTGTTCAATGAGGGATATAAAGTGTTTGGTAAAAGAAAATTCACAATAGGGCAAATATGTGTATAATTCATGTAAATAACAAAATATCAGTATCCAGAACAGATATAAAAACCTCCTATAAGTTAAAAAGAGAAGAAAACTTTAAAAGAGTATTGAGTAATATGCTTAATTCTTCACCTAAGAGAAAACCCAAATAGTCAATAACATATGAACAATTTGTTTAATCTTATTAGTAGCTAGAGAAATGCAAATGAAAAGCCACAATAAAATACCAACATATTTACCACAGCAGAAAAATTAAAAACATTGAATAATATTAAGCCTTGATGAGAATATGGAGCAAGTACAAACATGCACAGGTGGTAGAATGGTAAATGGGCAAGATCATTTTGGAAAACAGTTTGACACTGTCTAGTTCATTTGAGATGCACATATTTAGCTACTGAGCAATTTCATTCCTGTCTCAGAGAAGCTCTTGTCCAGGATACATGCACAAGTGTTTACTCCGGCACTGTTTGAGATAGCAAAATGCTGGAAATAACCCAAATATCCATTCACATGAGAACAGATAAATAAATTGTGGCATATTCATCTGATGAAATACTTGATAATTGAAAATGAATGAATTACAACTGGAAGCAAAAACTTAATTGATTCTCAGGTACATAATGCTGCAGAAAAATGCACTAAGTATGCTTATACTTGTCTGAAGTTCTGAGCAATGCACAATTAAATAATGTATAGTGTAGGGTGACACACTCTGTAGTGAAGCAAACATGTGAAGGAAAATAATTCTATAATAACATTGCATTCCAAATAACGGTTACCCTTGAGAGATGTGGCGATTAAACTCTTTGCTTTGGAAAACACAGGGCTTCAAAGGTAATGGTAAATTTTGTTGATTAGTTGGTGATGGACAGGGAGGCCTGGCGTGCTGCGATTCATGGGGTCGCAAAGAGTTGGACACGACTGAGCGACTGAACTGAACTGAACTGAACCCAGATATTTGTGTTGATTATTTGCCTTATGCATATTAAAAAAAAAAAGATTTTGTATTTGTTCAATATTTAAAAGAATTAAAGTACTGAGTTAAGTTAGAGGCATTTTGATACATCTACTTACTTTCTAGGATTATTTTAAAAATTATTCATGGTACTTTCAAAACTAGGCAGTAAAAAATTAAAAAGGCCAATGGGAGAATGGATACATGTGTATATATATATATGGCTGAGAACTTTTGCTGTTCACCTGAAACTACCACAAACTATAGTCTTGTTAATCGACTAAACCCCAATACAAAATGTTTTTGGTCTTAAAAAGTTTAAAAAATGTAAAAACATCAATGATTTTTAAAAGAGCACTTTTCTGAAAGATTATCCCACATATCTGCTTCTCTTGGTGGATTTCTTTTATAGACACACCCAGATTGTGTCTACTTAATTCCTACCAAGTTTTGGAAAAATTTACTGACTCAGTCATCAGTGAATTCTGGGCCGTACATCCTCATAGACAGGGTACCCTTTGCCAGGAGCACTCACTGTGTATTCTCTATATCCCCTTCTCTTTCCTCGTGTAACTCCTTACAGCTCACCTGGCAGAACTCAGATATTCTTTATATGGTTACTCTCTCTGTTGAAGCTCTGGAAAATTCTTAAAGAGATGGGAATACCAGACCTCTGACCTGCCTCTTGAGAAATCTGTATGCAGGTCAGGAAGCAACAGTTAGAACTGGACATGGAACAACAGACTGGGTCCAAATAAGGAAAGGAGTATTTCAAGGCCATATATTGTCACCCTGCTTATTTAATTTATATGCAGAGTACATCATGAGAAATGCGGGGCTGGATGAAGCACACACTGGAATCAGGATTGCTGTGAGAAATGTCAATAAGCTCAGATATGCAGACTACCACCCTTCTGGCAAAAAGTGAAGAAGAATAAAAGAGGAGAGTGAAAAAGTTGACTTAAAGTTCAACATTCAGAAAACTAAGATCATGGCATCCAGTCCCATCACTTCATGGCAAATAGATGGGGAAACAGTGGCTGACTTTATTTTGGGGGGCTCCAAAATCACTGCAGATGGTGACTGCAGCCATGAAATTATGCATAGTCAATAAAGCAGAGGTAGACATTTTTCTGGAACTCTCTTGCTTTTTCCATGATCCAGCGGATGTTGGCAATTTGATCTCTGGTTCCTCTGCCTTTTCTAAAACCAGCTTGAACATCTGGAAGTTCACGGTTCATGTATTGCTGAAGCCTGACTTGGAGAATTTTGAGCATTACTTTACTAGCATGTGAGATGAGTGCAATTGTGCAGTAGTTTGAGCATTCAAAGAAAGTGGAGTACTGAATAATTGATGCTTTTGAACTATGGTGTTGGAGAAGCCTCTTTAGAGTCTCTTGGTCTGCAAAGAGGTCCAACCAGTCCATCCTAAAGGAAATCAGTCCTTAATATTTATTGGAAGGACTGATGCTGATGCTGAAACTCCAAAACTTTGCCCACCTGATGCGAAAAACTGACTCATTTGAAAACATCCTGATGCTGGGAAAGATTGAGGGCAAGAGGAGAAGGGGGTGACAGAGGATGAGATGGTTGGATGGCATCACTGACTTGATGGACATGAGTTTGAGCAAGCTGTGGAAGTTGGTGATGGTCAGGGAAGCCTGGCATGCTGCAGTCCATGGGGTCAAAAGAGTCAGACATGATTGAACAACTGAACTTAACTGACCTGACCCCACCTCATGCAGAAGGAACTATAAAAATATGTTGACTAATTGAGTAAGTAATATGTGAAGGAATAATGAATAAGACTAACACCCTTCCCTCAAAGAACCTGTAGTCTAGTAGACAGAGGTAATGGCATACCCTTCAGCATTAGTAATAAAACAGTAGATTAAAAAAACAAGTAAAAAAATGATAATTATGTGGCATGATAAAGTATTAGCTAAAGCTAAGGTGGTAATTGTATTGCAATATTAATGTATTGTCAATAGGTTGTACATCATAAAATTTTATAATGTTATATATAAATTATAAAATAAAAGTGAAGGTTGGGATTTGGGGCTTGTTGTTGGCAATGAATATATTAGTAACTAAAATTAATAACTTGGTCCCCTTAAAAGAATGAATCATTCTTTTTTAAAGAACATGTATCTTAACATATTCTATTGGATGTACCAGTGAATACTACTGATACCCCAATCAGCATACTTAGCACCCAATCTTGGTTTCATTTTATTATTTTTTTAAAATTTGTATTTAATTGAAGGATAATTGCCTTACAGTATTGTATTGGTTTCTGCTCTACACAGATCTTAGTTTCTAAGTAAGATTTGCTACTAAAACAAACTCAGGCATTTTGGATAAATGGCTGATTTATTGTGTGTTCCAAGAAATCAGTTCTGTTTTTCAATATGTATATACATTCTTTTTGTTAAAGTAGTCTTTTCCATTATGGTTTATCAGGGTTTCTCTTGTGGCTCAGCTGGTAAAGAATCTGCCTGCAATGTGGGAGACCTGGGTTCAATCTCTGGGTTGGGAAGAGCCCCTGGAGAAGGGAAAGGCTACCCACTCCAATATTCTGGCCTGCAGAATTCCATGGATCACAAAGAGTCAGACACGATTGAGCAACTTTCACTTTATCTAAAGATATTGAATACAGTTGTCTGTTCTATACAGTAGGACTTTGCTGTTTCTCCATTCTATATATAAAAGCTTACATCTGCTAACCCCGGCCTCCCATTTCATCCTTCCCCCAACCCCATCTCCTTTGGCAACACCAGCCTATTCTCTATGTCCATGATTCTACTTTTGTTTTACAGATAGATTCATTGTGTGATATTTGAGATTCCACATATAAAAGATATCATATGATATTTGTCTTTCTCTTTCTGACAGTATGATCTCTCATTGCATCCATGTTGAAGCAAATGGCACGCTTTCATTCTTTTTCAGGATGAATAGTATTCCATTGCATACATGTACCACATCTTCTTTATCCATTCATCTGTTGAGAGACATTTAAGCTATTTCCATGGAAATAGTGCTGCTATGAACATAGGGGTGCATGTATCTTTTTGAATTAGAATTTTGTCTGTATATATGCCCAGGATTGTTGGATTACATGGTAGCTCTATTTTCAGTTTTCTGAGGAAACTCCATACTGTTTTCCACAGTGGCTACACCAACTTACATTCCCAGAAACAATGTAGGAGGGTTCCTTTTTCTCTACACCCTCTCCAGCATTTGCTGTTCACAGACTTTTTAATGACGGCCATTCTGACTGGTGTGATGTGGTGCCTCAGTGTGGTTTTGATTTGCATTTACTTAGTAATGAGCAAGGTTGAGCATCTTTTCATGTGCTTATTAGCCATCTGTAAGTCTACTTTGGAGATTCTATTTAGGTCTTCTGCCCATTTTTTTTTTATTGGGATGTTGGGTTTTTTTGTTGTTGTTGAGTTGTTTGTATATTTTGTTTGTTGTTGTATGAGCTGTTTATATATTTTGGAAATAAAGACCTTATCACCTGTGTTGTTGGCAAATATTTTCTCCCATTCTGTACTTTTTTTTCTTTTTTAATCAAATGGCTTCCTTTGCTGTACAAAAGCTTGAAAGTTTGATTAGGTCCCATTTGTTTATTTTTGTTTTTATTTTCTCTTGCCTTGGGAGAAGGAATTAATTCTTGAGCCTGGACCATCTTGAGTCAGAAAGTAAGGAAGGACTTTAAGACTGATGAGGACCTACCAAAAATGCCTCAAAGCCAGCCTGAAGGGCTTTCCCCTGACCACATTTGGAACAATTGGGCTTTGAGAGAATGATTGTAATGAATATAATGCAGTGAATTAAAAAATAACTCGTGAGACCATAGTCATGATGAAAAAGACACAGGGAAGAAGGAAAGGGAGGCTCTTCTTTAGTGATGCATTCATGGTAAAAAAAAGGGAGGAGGAAAGGGAAAGTTCTTCTTTACTAAAGTATTCTGATATATGTGGTGAGAATCACCAGATTGGAAAAAACAGTCACCATTTTGCAGCCCCAAATGTAATAATTGATTCAGGCAAGGATCATCCAGGCAAATTTCATCCATGCTGAAGTTTTGGAGTGAAAAATTATTGGGAAACAGAATATGTACACAGTTTCAAAGTACCAAATTGTCATATATACTTAATTACACAGGTGCAAAAGTACCTTTATAATGAAGAAGTATGGCACATCCCACCTTTACTGAGTGATTGCTTAGTGTCACCAATAATGGGAGAAACAAACAATATTTGCTCTCTGATGTTATGTACCAAGAAGAACTAACATCATGATATAACATTCTTGTCAAAAATATTTCATCTAAATCAATTCAGGAGGAAACCATAGGCATATCCATCTGAGGGTCATTCTACAAAACAACTGGCTTCAGCTTTACTGACTCTTAAAATATGTCACCAAGATGAAAAACTGCTCTGAAGGAGATCAAAGAGACTTGGCAGCCAAATTCAGTGTGTGTACTTTGGTTGATCTTCGATGGGACCAAACATAAAGGACACAGAGAAAACCAAAGGATTTTGAATATTGCTCCCTTTTAGATGATATTATTAATATATTAGTGTTAACTCTCCTGAGTGTGTCAATGGCACTGTGGTTGTATAGGAAAATTACCAGGTTTTTAGGAGTTTCACGCTGAAGGGGTGAAATACAAGGAGAGGCAACCTGCAGATCCAGCTAGTTTTCCTTGTCTGTCACCTTATCTCAGCAGAGGCCCTGGAGATGTGGGTAAAGAGCCTTTAGTTGATTCTAAGGCATCCACTCTCACCATCCAGTCTTTCCTGCTGAGTTCCCAGATATCACAGGATAGAGATAAGTCACCCTGACTCACTCTTCCTCACTGAATTTCAGTTCTTCAGAATCTGTGAATCTAATAAAATGGTTTTCTTAAGCCTCGATGTTCAGGATTAATCTGTCATGCAGCAATTGTAACCAGAACAGAGAAATAAGGGGTAGGTAGGGTCTGTTGATGGATTAATTGGAGTCTAATATTAGTGCTTCCTTTATACGATAGGTCCTAATTTCATTTTATTTTTTTGCCTAATTCAGAGATAGCTCCATCTACATCCCTTATTGTCCTGTTGACACCAGGGATTCTCTGTGTTTGACCAGAGGACAGGAATAGCATCTTCCTAATTAATCTTTTCTAAGTTCTTTTTGATGACTGGCCTTTTCAATCTCTGTGATTAATTCTAAGTATTTGATTAGCCTGGAGGTGGGTGATGAACTTATGTTTGCAAAACCACTTTTTTTCAACCTTTTGCTAGTCTCAGACAGACAATCTTGCCCCTTACTTTTAGAGTATGGGAGCAGGTTATCACCTGATTACATTCTCAGCTTTAAAGTTAAATCTCTGAACCACAGGAAATACTTGGCTACATGAGGATTTGGGTTTAACTTCCTCAGGATATATTTGAAAATCCATATTGCTCTTCTTTTTTATTTGACTGAAAGCTTTGAACCAGTAACTCTGTGTAGACAAAATGCTAATGCAATATGATTTTGAGATATTATAATTGTGATGCTTAATATTCTTCATGAATTCATGTGCTAAATTTCAAATGTTCTTTTCTTTAGAGATGCTCTTAACTTATAATAAGTATGTATACATACATGCCCAAATCCCCAATGTGTGTGTGTGTGTGTTTTAGTATTTAAAATTTTAATTCTAGAGTAGTTTTATACCTACAGAAAAAAATGCAAAAATAGTATAGAGAGTTCCTTTGTACCCTATATCCTTTGGAAACTATTGCTGACATCTTATATTACTATGGCATGTCTGTCATAACTAACAACTAACTCTGGTGTATTTTTATTACCTGAACTCTATGCTTTGGTTTTTATTGTCATTAATTTTCCCCTAATGCCCATTTTCTGTCTTGCGTTCCTGTTTAAAATAGCACATTACATTTAGTCATCATGACTTCTTAACCTCCTCTGTGTTATAGCAATATCTCAGACTTGTGTTGGTATTTATGACCTCTAGTTTTGAGAACTACCAGTCATGTATTTGGTAGTATGATGCTTGATTTAGGTTTGTCCAATAATTTTTTTTTTTTTCATGGTTAGATTGGAGTTATGAGGTTTTGGAAAGAAGAGCATAGCACATCGTATCGAAAGTGAATGCTATTAACATACCTTTCCATTGCTGACATTGACCTTGGTCACCTGTATATAGTGGTGTTTGTCAGATTTTCCCACTACGTAGTACCTCCCTGCCCCCTTCCCACATGGCTTCCTCTGCAGGCAAGTTCACTAAGAGTGGCCCACATCTCCAGAGTAGGGAGTCATGCTCCACCCTTTTAGGGAGCAGCTCCTCCATGAATTATTTTTAATTCTTCTGTGTGTGAGATTTGTCTATTCTTGCCCATCCATTTATCTGTTCTTTGATTCATATGAGTATAAGCTCAAGGATATTTACTTAATTCTTTGGGTTATAATCAAATTCTGTGTTCTTTATCCTGTCTTTCATGTTGTTCCAACACTTGCCAATAGGAGCTCTTTCATCTGGCTTCTCATTCCCTTTAACGTATTCCCATTATTTTGTTTTTGAGAATTCCCTTCCTTTCTGGAATGAGAAAATGCTCTAATATCAGGTTGCGTACTCCCTGCCCCAACCCTAAAATCAGCCATTTCTCCAAAAAGCCCTAGTTTCTTTTATTGATCTCAATGTATTTTTATGTGTTTATATTATGTAAACATGCACTATTTCTGGTTTTTTTAAGCCAATTTTAAATTCTCAGTGTGCATAATTGGTAATCTGCTGTGACATTCTCGCTATCGGTGAACCTTCTAGCAGAATGAAGAACCCCTCCCTCACTCTGATCTTTGCTTGTCAACCTTAGTTTCACATTTATGATTGCTGTAGAGATTTAAAAATATACAGATTTTCAGGCTCGTCCTGAGGCCAATTAAATAGAAGTACCGAAACTGAAGCTCAAGCATGAGGACTTTTTAAAAACATCTTTAGGTAATTTCTCATTTGTAATCAGGCTGGGAACGACTATGTTAAGTCTTAATTCCATCAAACTCTTAATGGCTACTTTCAACTCTCAATGTTCTTTTGTTAAGAACAGTCAGCAGGGCTAACTTTATTATTCAGAAAGTCTCCCAAGACATGTGAAATGAAAAAATTAAACATTCATGTTCCTCCACAAGGTGTTTTGTTGCTCCAACAAACCTGAGTCATATGGGCTATGAAAGATAGGTATTTTAATGTAGCAAACAGTGAAACTTTGAACAGTTACAACTTAAAGTCTATAAACAATAGTTTTAGAGAAAAGCAACAATATTCTTAGAACTTGAAAAATATAAATCTTGTATATTGATTAATATATTAATAATTGATTAAACATAATAAGGTAGTAATTGATTAATCATACCATTAACCTAATGGTAACATTTATAATTGATGGCTTTCTATTAAAGAAAGAAAAAAGATATTAATTTGATCAGTTAATCTAGTGTTTAATAACCCAATAGTTGGAAAATTAGACAACAATTTTTAGCAAGTTATTGGGGTAATAGGAAATTAAAACCTCCCTTTCCTGATAAAATTTAGAAGTAATGGACTCTAATGAGAGTTTGTTATGATTTGGGGTGAGCCAAGTTCTTCTTATTCTCCACAGTTGAAGCAGCTGGGCCTTGCATAGGCGTAGCTGGGTTTTGGGGGTCTGGAGGACTTTTCAAGTGAAACAATACCATTCAGTTCAGTTCAGTTCAGTCGCTCAATGTGTCCGACTCTTTGCGACCCCATGAATCGCAGCATGCCAGGCCTCCCTGTTCATCACCATCTCCCGGAGTTCACTCAGACTCACGTGCATCGAGTCAGTGATGCCATCCAGCCATCTCATCCTCAGTTGTCCCCTTCTCCTCCTGCCTCCAATCCCTCCCAGCATCAGAGTCTTTTCCAATGAGTCAACTCTTCGCATGAGGTGGCCAAAATACTAGAGTTTCAGCTTTGGCATCATTCCTTCCAAAGAAATCCCAGGGCTGATCTCCTTCAGAATGGACTGGTTGGATCTCCTTGCAGTCCAAGGGACTCTCAAGAGTCTTCTCCAGCACCACAGTTCAAAAGCATCAATTCTTCTGCGCTCAGCCTTCTTCACAGTCCAACTCTCACATCCATACATGACCACAGGAAAAACCATAGCCTTGACTAGATGGACCTTAGTCGGCAAAGTAATGTCTCTGCTTTTGAAAATGCTATCTAGGTTGGACATAACTTTTCTTCCAAGGAGTAAGTGTCTTTTAATTTCATGGCTGCAGTCACCATCTGCAGTGATTTTGGAGCCCCAAAAAATAAAGTCTGACACTGTTTCCACTGTTTCCCCATCTATTTCCCATGAAGTGATGGGACCAGACCTTTAATTATCAAAAAGTGCCACAAAGGGGCCTGTGCAAGTGAGAGATCCTGCACGTATCCTGGTTTCATCTAGAAAGGAGAGAAAAGGGAATGAATAGAGAGGTAAGTTCCTTGCCTCAAGACCTAGGTCAGGTCTTTGCAGGCAACATTTTTCAGTCACACTCTGCTACGAGGGAGGCTGGGAAATGTAGTCTCCTGCAGAAAGGGAATGTAGATTGGGAAAGTGTCAGTTGCTCAGACATGTTTGGCTCTTTGCAACCCCACAGACCAACCCCACATAGCCCTCAAGGATCCTTAGTCTATGGAATTCTCCAGGCAAGAATACTGGAGTGGGTAGCCATTTCTTTTCCAGGGGATCTTCCCAACCCCAGGGATGGAACCCAGGTCTCCTGAATTGCATGTATTCTTTCCTGTCCGAGCCACCAGGGAAACCCAAGTAGATTGGGAGACCACTGGCAGTCTTCTTCTCAGAGGGAAAGGATGAGGACTCAGGAGCACAGACATTACAGAGGTTCTCAGTGGAAGGAGCTACTTCAAAGAGGCCAGCTGTTCCCAAGATCAAAGGTGAAAGTCCCAGGAGTGAGATTCTGATGAGAGGAGAGGAACGCATATGGAAACAGGCTTGCTGGGGTGGGAAAGCAAAACAAAGCCTACTGGGCAAGGAGCCTCCAAGGGCCTTTGGGTAAGGAAGTGTGAGAACCAGAGCCTCAGAACTTATCATCTGACTGTGATTGACACCTATGGGGTAGAGAATTCCCCAGAAGGAAACTGGAGTGTTATTAAGAGAGGAGATACACAATTTTTATGTCCAAATTGGCACATATGTTCTCCACACCCTCTTTGAGAGACAGAGAGAATGAACTGGTAAACATGTAATTATGGAATGTGATCAATTCTTTAATAGAAGAAACAGAGGATGAAATTTGCAATTATTTCTGGGATGACCGAAGGTGAGGGAACAGTGGTGAATTTTAAGCTGAATCTTCAAAGGATCGGGAGTTTTCTAATTAGACAAGAGAGGGAAGAATGCCCAAGCAAAAAGATCATGGACCAGGATAGATTTTGAATAGGGCCATCTTTAAAAAAGTAATACAAGTTTACAACTCCAAAATTAATATATGAAAATGAATGTTTCTACAAGGAGAAAACATATTCACAACAAATTACCAGTCTTGGAAATTCTCAGTCCCTTTCTTCTGACATCTCTTTAGGTGATTTAATAGAGATGGCTTCCATAGACATATTTCTGGATTGTTTCTGTACCTTCCTAGAATGTTCTAAAATACTCAACTACCTTCAGCAACTACAGGGAAAGACTGGAAGCTTGTGTCTCACTAACTTCAGAAGCAATAGGCCTTCCTTGGTTTGTGAAATGGTGTCATGGTTTCAGGAATTCCAAATGGTTTGACTTCCTGGGATTACAGCTGGAGCTGAGGTTAGACACCAAGGCCAGTATCAATGGTAAAGGATTTTACATGTCATCCTGTGGAGCTTTATCTTGTAGGACATGGAGGCTTTGAAAGATTTTATGTGAAAAGTTACAGGATTACATTTACATTCAGAAAGATGCTTCTGAAACATTTAAGGCCTAGGTAGAAATCCAGAGAATTTAGTAAGCTTTAGTGAGTTTAGTAAGTATTAATGCTTGTTGGGAACCATTTGAAGTAGCCTAAAAATTAAAAAGATTCCTGAATAGTGAAAGCAGAAAGGATGGATTAAGGAAATAATCACCAAGTAGAATTGAAAAGAACATATAATAAAAAGAGGCAAGTATGCAATAGCTGATGCAGTAAATAAAAATAGATGTCATTTGAGGACTGGGGCCATTAATATTTATCTTGTATTTATATTTATATGAGATGAAAAGGAAAAATTTTAGAAAGGCTGGATTGTAATCTTTCTAGCAGAAAGAAAGCCTCCATCTAATTAGACAATGTGCTCTTCTATAACAAGAAATTTATTTTAAAAACACAGGGAGTAAAAGATACTACATAAGTATAATTATTATTCAATTTGATACATAGTATAATATCTATGTTGTATCTTAATAAGCATGACAGCACTTATTACAGCTTAGCGAGGGAAAATAAAAATTGGTCTTTGCAATTAACCTTATCCACATGTAAATGAGATTAATTAGTAGTTTTTCCTTTCTAATCTTTTGGGGAAAGCAGATAATTGTAATTATACTGTTTATGCAAATTGTATCCAAATGTGCAACAGGACACAATAGTTTGCAAATTAAAGTTCAAATAGAAAAATTATTCTAAAATTTACCTTTAGAATACTAGGAAAGCCAATTAGAGCATATAAATGAAATATTACAAACAAATATGAATATTTTTCCCAAGGGAAGTAGCTTTTTATTTAACGTTATTAATGCCTTTGCTCCCCATTTGAGTTATTCAATGAGGTTTAACATGTGTTTCAAATTTTTCTTTTTCTTATAATGAAGTAAGTTTGAAATTCTAAGTAAAAAGTTTTTAAAAGTTAATATATTTTCTTCACAAAAAATGGATTTTGACTGAAAGACAGGAAAAGCTTGATCTCCACTTTCCGGAGAAGGGAGTAAAAACAAATTTGATATTGTTACAAAATTAAGATAAGAACTTTTGTGTTCTGATTTCTGGTTCATTGTTCTTTCCCACACATTCATGACCTACAGAAGAGGGAAAATCATTTTCTCCATTATCAGGGTTATAAGGTTTCTCTTAATAATTTTTTTTTTCTTTCCATCTCCTTTTATTGTGGGGGAAATAAAATGCACATTTCATTTACAGAATAACAGAAAACAGTTCTTTTGGTCAGTTTCAGAGAAGATCAGAATAAAATTTCAGTTCATGCTTTGACTGAAACTATTAAAATATGCATTTATTGCTTTATTTGGTGAACAAACTTTAATATTTACTGTGATGAGGTCTGACATAGACCCTAGGGAAAGGTCAAGTACAATGCAGTTCCTACCCTCAGGGAGAAGGTGTGGAGACAAAGAATGTACATGATAAGCAAACCTAACAGAGGTCTGTACAGCAAAGTGCCTAGAAGTAGAACAAGTAACTTTGGGGAAAAGATGTGCTAAAGAATGGTTGATGGAAGAGAAAAGTAGGAGAGGCTGCATCAGGTAGATAGAACACATGCAAGACCCCATATAGAAGCACAGTGTGTCTACAGATAGGACTGTGTGTGGGGCAAAGACTGATGGGAATGTCAGGGTCAGTTGCAATCACTGAGTCCTGCTGACACCGTGTTTTTTCAGACCATTCCTGTGTACCTCTGAGAGTTTAAGTCATCATCTTATTTGCCTGCAACAATAAAATAGCCACCCTCTCTCGCTGAAAAGATACTTGTCCACCCACCAATCCTTTTTCTGTAGTGCAGTCAAAGTAATCTTTATATAAAACACTACAGATTATGTCACTTCCCTGTTTTAAGCTCTTTAATTTCTTATTGTCCTTAAGATAAAAATAAAATCTTTAAGATGAATTGTATGATCCTCTGCAGTCTTTCTTGGCTGCCCCTTCCACACATGTGTGCTCTCGCTCTTTCATCTTATATCTCTTGGGGTTCCCTATCTTTTGTATTCTCCTATTTCTAGTGTAAGTTAGTCCCTGGATAATTGGAGTGAAGTCTGCCTTGAGAGACTCATTTTATTTAGGAATTTATTCATTTATTTGCAAAGGTTATGATCAAATGATACCCTACTCCACTATTCTTGCCTGGAAAATTCCATGGACAAAGGAGCCTGGCCGGCTGCAGTCCATGGGGCCACAAAGAGTCAGACACAACTGGGCGACTGGGCGCACATGATCAAAATAGCCTCAAGATGAGACCCTTCTAGGGACTAAGCCATTGTCACAGTCCTTTCTGATTTGGGAATAACCTTAGATACCAAGGTTTGGTATCTTTGGCCTGCTTGCTATAAGGCCTCCTCTGGATGCTGAGGTTAGGATAAAAACCCATTCTCTTCCTGAAAAGAGACAGTGACAAATATCCATAATCTGAGAATCCTGAATCCCTGTGCTCAATAACTAGTATTTTAGGAACTGTCCTGTAGAAAATATATAATTTTATCAGTCGGAGTTAAACCGGAGAAGAAGAATCAGCATGTGTGTTTATGTACGTGTGTGTGTGTTTATCTATCTAGATTCATATACGTTTTCTATCTACCTACACACACATATATGTGTTTCTGTATGTGGTGGGAATCCAACCTCTGCACTCATATAGTTCCTTAGGAGGAGGTAGTGGTGAAGAGTTGGGAGTCCCCCGTGGTTGAACCTGAGTTTTGGGGAAAAAGAGAACAGTGTAGGAGCATCTCTGCAAGCTGTTACGTGCAATCATGTTAGACAATTGTGGAGGATTAAGACTTACTGAGACTTGGTGTAGCAAAAAGAACCATGATAACAGCCAATGATTACAGTCATCTGAGCTTCCTAGGTAGCGTTAGTGGTAAAGAACCTGTCTGCCAAAGCAGGAGACATAAGAGATATGGGTTTGAGCCCTGGGTCAGGAAGATTCCCTAGAGGAGGACATGGCAACTCATTCCAGTATTCTTGCCTGGAAAATTCCTTAGACCGAAGAGCCTGGTGGGCTACAGTCCATAGGGTCACAGAGTCAGACATGACTGAAGCGACTTAGCATGCATAGTCATCTAGTACTGATATTTTGGACTTTGTTTAGCATAAGGAGCAATAAACATGATAATAAGGGATCGTGAGTATCATCTATGCATTGAGGATTATCATTTGATCTAAAAGTGGGAGGGAATATTGGATGACCTACTTGCAGTTTTATATAAAAATCGCTCAGTTGTGTCTGACTCTTTGTGACCCCATGGATCATACAGTCCAAGGAATTCTCCAGGCCGGAATACTGGAACGGGTAGCTTTTCCCTTCTGCAGGAGATCTTCCCAACCCAGAGATTGAACCCAGGTCTCCTGCATTGCTAGCAGATTCTTTACCAGCTGAGCCACCAGGGAAGCACAAGAATACTGGAGTGGGTAGCCTATCCCTTCTGCAAGAGATCTTCCTGACCTAGGAATTGAGCCTTTGTTTTCACATTGCAGGTGAATTCTTTACCAGCTGAACTACCAGGGTGACCTGTGGCTAATCCGAGGCAAGTTTTATTTCATTCAGTGTGTTAAAGAAGTGTGGCACAGATATTTTGAATATGTACTCCCAAATTAGCAGAAACTTGAGAATCCTTGTCCAACATAAATTTCTGCAGGCTGCCACAATGATGATGACCCTGTTGGGGAATTGGTGTGTGGGGATAAGGGTAGCATCTTGAACATCTTTTCTTGTTTGAAGCTCATCAGATTACTGTCACACTGTTAGATTTGAAGGGATTCTACAAAATACCTAAAAACCGCAATGCAGAAATACAGTCTTATTGGCAGAAGGTTCAGGGTTAAGTAAAGGTTCAATGCAGCCTTATTCGCTGAAGGGCTGAATTTCTTTGGAATTACCCATGAGGATACTGAGACAGGAGAGAGATTAAAGATGATTTTAAAGGCCCCTCTTTCAGACATCGCATTTCCAAAACTATTGGTCTTCTTTCTGAACAGGGAGCAGCTTACTGTGTCTGGGAGTGGGAAAGAGAGACTTGGACATGGGAAAAGTCTGTTTTCACAAACTTGGACAGAGCAGCTGAAGCTGGACTGAGCCAGACTGAAGAGCCAGACTGAAGCCCTGGCTCAGGTGGCGGGGGGCGTGGGCAAGGCTTGTGGGTGCTCAGCTCTTCAGTCGTGTTCACTCTTTGAGACCCTATGGACTGTAGCCCTCCAAGCTCCTCTGTCCATGAAATTCTCCAGGCAAGAATACTGGAGTGGGTTGTCATTACCCTCTCCAGGGGATCCTCCCAACCCAGGCATAGAACTTGCATCTCTTGCGTTGCAGGCAGGTTCTTTACCACTGAGCCACTGGGGAGGCGCCTTGTATACAAGGCTATGCCTCTTCTAATGGAAAAGATAAATGACCAGAAATGGAGTGTGCTGGATGGAAGAATTTGATCTTTGACTACAACATTTTTTTTCAGACTAGGGCTTCAGTGTCATGTCTTAGGAACTGAGGAATGCTAAGGATCAATGGACACTCTTACAGGCTCCAACTGTGGAGGCCGTTTCTTTCCTCAGAAGGGATGGAGTTTTACTGACCGAGATGTTGCAACATAGCAGAACTAATCCTCAAATTTTGTTTCTGGGCATTAATCAGATGGTTTTATTCCATAACAAAAGGGTCCTGAATCTGTTCTCTATGTCTTAAGATTTTTGACATAGCATTAAATATTTTAGAGTGATATCACAATGAATTATTATACCCATGGGTCTGGGGCTCTTTATCCCCTTTAAATTTGTGGCAGAAGGTACAAATTCCCCCAGATCTGTATCCAACCCTAGTAGCCCACAGACAATAACAAGAGGGGATATTCCACCACTGAAAATCACAGACTGCTTTTGCCCATCTTGAGATATCTGTAGATATTTTACAGCTTTCTGGCCTGATGACTGGATCCAAATCATGCACATCTCTCTCTGACTTTACTGCCAGAACCCACTCTCTGGTACCAATTTCCATTTAATATTCTTTGGATGAAAGCACAGAGAGTGATTCTAAGCCTCTCATAAAAATGATTGGCTGGTACCTGCCAAAACTGAACAAAAAGCTGAACAACCAAGTCTCAGAATATACAGAACCACTGAAGTTCTGGGGATCTCAGCATAAGAATTTATAACCTTTGTTCTTTTTAGCACCTGCTGTCAGACACCATCAGATGATACATTGAAAACAAGGTTCCTGATGGAAAGAACCTCGATTAGTCTAACTTGGGTCAACCTGTCTTTAAGGCACAAAGGCTGGGTCTAGGATCAGGATGGGAGAGGAGATTAGGAATACTGACCTGAAAGTAGCTACTTTAGGTTATTCTGTTTCCTTGCATCTCAGAAGATGAGTCTGGTGATCCACTTTAAAGACAAATATTGTATATTAACACGTGAATATGGAATCTAGAAAGATGGTACTGATGAACAGATTTGCAGAGCAGCAATGGAGACACAGATGTAAAGAGCAGACATGTTGACACAGTGGGGGAGGGAGTAGGTGGGACAGATGGAGAAAGCAGCATGGAAACGTAAACATTGCCATGTGGAAAATAGATTACCAGTGGGAATTTGCTGTGTGACACAGGGAGCTCAACCCCGTGCTCTGTGACAACCTAGAGGGATGGGATGGAATGAAAGATAACAGGGAGGTTCAATAGGAAGGGCTCGTGTGTACACCTGTGACTGATTCATGTTGATGTATGGCAGAAACCAACACAATATTGTGAAGCCATTACCCTCCAATAAAATTGTTTTTTTTAAAGCAATGGAATATTATTGGGCCATAACATTTTGTGGGCCATATCCCTTAATAATTGGAGTACACATACATACATATGTGACAAATGAATGTGACTATGTATATCACCCATTATGGAAAAAATTATCATTAACAAGCCCATGCACGTGTCGCTCCAGATGTGTGCAACCCTGTGCGACCCTATGGCCTGTAGCACACCAAACTCCTTTGTCCATGGGATTCTCCAGGCAAGAATACTAGAGTGGATTGCTATGCTCTCCTCCAGGGGATCTACCCAACCCAGGGATCGAATCAGCATTTCTTATGTCTCCTGCATTGGCAGGCAGGTTCTTTACCACTAGCACCACCTGGGAAACCCGTAATAAGCCCATGTGCAAACACAAAAAATGTGATTTTGACTTCATCCTGGATGATGGTGATGGTGATGATAATGATTTATAATAATAGCATTAGTGTAATTCCTAATTGTGTGGTATCTTGCAACTTAATCTTTCTGAGATAGTTTCTTCCTTCACAAAGCCGAGATTACTATTGTAATATATCTGGATAATACATATAAATTCTGTTTCTGAGATTGGTAGCTCTCATTCCTTTAGACTAGGAACTGACTCTCTTGGATTTATGAATTTCTCAACCTATTGTTTTCAAACATAATTTTTTGATCTGGCCATTGTATTTCTGAACCCAGTATGTCAAAATTGCCCATCTTGAATATTATTTCCCATAAGAAGATTATATCTTTTCCAGTGATATTAGAAAGAAGGTATGCTATTATTTATGTATGTTTTGAATGATTCTTGGATAATTGCCATACGTGCATTTAAAGTACAATATTTTCAAGATTATATTTCTACATTATAGTATATAAACTTTATGGCATGCATTAAGTAAAGATGATGATTGAAATATGTATTACTGAAGACATTTTTATGGCATGCTTTTATAGTGCTTTATCTATAAAGAGCCTAGATTCTCAATCTATTTGCCCCAACACATGCATAGAAGTAATCATATCATATGTTTATATATTTGTTTAGTCTTATCGTCACTGTACTATTTCTTAGTTAACTGTTAGCATCGTCTATTTTTTTTATAAGCCCCTAAAGTCAAGGATATCTTGTTAACTTTCCGTGTACTACCCTAGTTGAAAATTATCATATTAGTTATCCAGGGCATGCGTGCTAAGTCGCTTCAGTAGTGTCTGACTCTTTGCGACCCACTGAACGGTAGCCTGCCAGGCTCGCGCCTCTGGCTATGGATTCTCTTGGCAAGAATACTGGAGTGGGTTGCCATGCCCCACTTCAGGAGATCTTCCCAACCCAGGGATCGAACCTGCATCTCCTGTGTCTCCTGCACTGCAGGCAGATTCTTACTGCAGAGCCACCAGGGAAGCCTGAGTTATCTAGTGGTATATAACAAATCACCTCGAAAATCAGTGACTGTATTAGAATGATGTTAGTTGCAGGGGTGGGGGAGGAAAGGATAGGGAGTTTGGGAAGGTCGTGTGCTGCTGCTGCTGCTGCTAAGTCACTTCAGTCGTGTCCAACTCTGTGCGACCCCATAGACGGCAGCCCACCAGGCTCCCCCATCCCTGGGATTCTCCAGGCAAGAACACTGGAGTGGGTTGCCATTTCCTTCTCCAATGCATGAAAGTGAAAGATGAAAGTGACGTCGCTCAGTCCTGTCTGACTCTTAGCGACCCCATGGATTGCAGCCCACCAGGCTCCTCCGTCCATGGGATTTTCCAGCAAGAGTACTACAGTGGGGTGCCATTGCCTTCTCCGGGGAAGGTCGTGTACACACTGCTATATTTAAAATGGATAACCAACAAGGACCTACTGTATATTACATGAAACTCTGCTCAATGTTATGTGGCAGCCTGGATGGGAGGGGAGCTCGGGGGAGAATGGATTCATTAATATGTATGGCTGAGTCCCTTCACTGTTCACCTGAAATCATCACAACATTGTAATCGGCTATACCCCTATACAAAATAAAAAGTTAAAAAAAACCCTTAATGGCTGTATCAATTTGCTAGAGATGCTGTAACAAAATAGCAGAGACTGAGTGGCTTAACCAACAGAAATTAACTTTCTTGCAGTTTGGAGGCTAGCAGTCCAAGATGAAGTGTTGTGGTAGATTTGGTCCCTTTTGAGGGCTCTCCTTGGCTTGTGGATGGCCAGCTTCTCACTATGCCTTCACATGGCCTTACCTCTGCCAGAGCCTTCAGTTAGCAACTTACTGATATCCCTTAGGAGTTTTAGCAATCACAAATCGCAAGAGTACTTATGAGTTGTACTTTTATATTTGTTTTCATTTAAGGTAAATTTCCCACTTGCAATTTTAAAAGAAGGGATTTGCAGACAGCTGGTGGGAATATAAACTAGTATAGCCATATAGAAAACAAGATAAAGATTTCCCAAGAAATTGAAAAGAAAAATCACTTTATCATTCAATTGCTTTATTTATGGGTATATATCCAAAGGAAACAAAATCACTGTCTTAAAGAGATACCTGTATTCCTATATTCAGTGCAGCATTGTTCACAATAGTCAATGTAAGAAAACAATCTGAGTTGCTGTTGACAAATGAATGGATAGAGAAAATGTAGTATATATAAACAGTGGGATATTATTCAGCCATAAAGAAGAAAGAAATTCTGATATTTGCAATGAAATGGATGAAACTAGAGGTCATTTTGCTAAGTGAAAAGAAAGAAAGGCCAAGAGAGACAGGTGCTACATGGTTTCACTTATGTGTGGAATCTAAGAAAAGAAAACAAAAGCAGAAAAATCAAAGCAAAACAGGCCAATTTGTCAAAACAGAATGTAAAATGGTTGTCACCAGGGCCTGGGAGATGGATAAACAGGGAGAGGTTATAAAATGAGTACAAACTTACAGCCATCAGAGAAATAAGTTTTTAGGATACAATATATAGCATGGTGATAACAGTTAATTACACTATATTGTGCTTTTGAAATTTGCTAAGAGGGTAAATGTTACGCATTCTCACCCCTCTCCAGAAAAAAAGGAGCAAGGAAACAAAGGAACTATGCTGGGAGATGGATGTTGACTTGATTGCGGGCATCCTTTCACATGTGTCCATACATCAAATCATATTACACACTTTAAATATCCTACAGTTGTATTTATTGACTATACCTCAATAAAGCCAGAAAGTGTTTTTTAAAACTAAGGGATGTATAGTAAAAAAGAATGTAAACAATGCCATCTATGTACATTGCATTGAACAAGAATGGATTTGACCTAGAATTCAAACTATATTAATCAAAGTATACTAATCTATTGGGCCTTTATTAACTACCAATCTGTCCCTATCTAGGCATCTATCACTATTGTTTTGATAACGTTGTGGTATATTAATTTCCTTATTTTTAAAGCCCCCAAATTTGTTTACTCCATGCTTTGTAGACTTGATCTCCAGATTGAACCTGGGCACATTTTCTGATCATTTTATTATTTTAAAGAAAATAAATTAAGTTCTACCAAAATACTTGTACTATTTAGATGCTGGAAATGTAATTTGCTCAGGGAACTTGAGTTTCCTAGGTAATTTCTCTCACTCTAAAATTCATCTGACTCTTGAGGAAACACTTAGCTCTTAGCATCATTGACATGCTTTATATGGAAAACCAAAACTGATGTTCAGGTCTATGCATGCTCAACTTCTTATTCCAATTTCTTATCTATAGCGACAGAGTACTTATCAGTCAAGTTATCTTAGCCTTTGTCCCATACAACTTAATATTTTTTTTGTTTTTCTTTTTTGAAAACTAAAATTAATTGTAGCTGTTTTGGAGCAGCTCTTTTGTAGATGAGTAACATTGCCTTATTACAAGGATGTACCTTCAACCTTGAATTTTAACTGTCATGTTGACACTAGAATATTTATTTTTCTTATAGAACTTTGCACGTTATTAGGTTTTACCCTATTTCCATCTCCCTGTACTATGTCCTTGCAAGTATTATGGTGTCAAATAGCTGCTTTATTAAATTTTACATGATAGACCCGAGAGTCAAAACTTTCTAATAATATATACTGTCATTGGCAGACGATGTCTTGAGTTTTTCTGCTAGGGGTTAGAAATTCAGTTTCTTTTCCGCTGGAATGGAAGGATTATAGCTGGTGTTACATATTTGAATATTACCTTTTTATTCCAAGTAAACGAAAGCCTAAACTTTGCTTAAGTGTTGTATACCTTACTTCTGCATATGTTCTAGTGCCTTTGAGAGCCCATTTACATATTATTAACTCTTGGATAGGGTTTCTTTGAAAGTAATGATTCTCCATCACATTAGAATTTCACATTAGTAAGTCAAGGAACACTGTGTCCTTGGAATTTCTCTCAAAGCACATTGGTCCTTCTTAGGCAAGTGGCTTATTGAAGAGGGTAGGAGAGTTGGGGGATTAGAGGGGTGGGAAAAAAGGTAAAGGCTTTAAGGAATGCAGAATATAGGGCATTTCATTTTTTTTTTAAGTGGATGCCTATTTTCCTACATTTTCACTGAGCCTACAGTTTTCCAGTATGCAGAGTTCTATGCTTTCAGAGTGTGACTCTGAAAATAGCTTCTTTAATATGTGTGCCAGTGGTTTAGTGCAGTCGTATTTTTTCTTAGTTTTAATATAACATGCTTGCCAGATTGCCTTTGAAGCCTTTTATGTTTTTTTCTTTTCAAACTTTGAAGAGTGGGATGATGCCTATTTGATCTACGACTCATCATGTTTCTTGCTGTTTGGGGAGGAGTTCTTCCTATTCACACGGATGCAAAGAAGTTACCATGTTGGTATGTAGCCCAGAGGGGAGGATGGCTCTGGGATTAAAAGATGTCAGTCCAGTGTGGCTACTCATTCGAACAGAGAAAATGTACAGTTGGAGGTGGTATGTAGTGGCTGTTTTTCATCCTGAGATTTGGGAAGCAGAGCCCACCTGTTTAGATGGTGGCAGGTGAGGTTGATGGAACACAGGTTCAGAGAGGCGGAGACCAAAGAGGGAACATCCGGAGGTCTGAATTAAGGTTAAGTTGGTTCTTAGTCTCAGGGCATTTTTGTTTTCATGAGTTTATTGTTGCAAAATGAAGTCTATACTTTGCCTAAGCTAGTTTCCTCTGATATCTGCTATTATAGATGTCCAACCTAAAGTGTGCCCTTTTTCTCTTTGTTTTGGTTAAGAAACCTTTAGTTATCTATTTCTACTTTTCAGTTAGAATACTTTTTAGTATTCATTACCGTTCATAATGGTGTGCTGTTTATTATCTTTTTAATGTGGTTCCCAAAGTGCATTTAATACACTTCCTTAGATGAAGGAGATATTTTTCTTATAGAGGTTACATATACAATATAATGATTTAAAAATTCATAATTATTTGACTAATTCAGTATGACCACATTCACCCAGTCTACATAACATGCCTTTGGGCATTGAAAATAAATTAGGAAACAGCAGAGGGAACATAAACAAGACATTACAATATGAAAAATCCAGTTTAGAACAAGCACGATAAGATTACTTTAATAGTAAAAGCCCTGAGTCATCTATGCTGAACAAAGATAAGAATGCAGAAGTGCTTAGTCGTTAAGACTTTAAACTTCTTTTTCAAGACCATCAAGATGATACCACTTTATAAGAACTATGATTAATGTATGGGATGGTTTTCAAGTTTAGTCAAACTTATTTCATATATTTGAACTAATCTTTATCTGTTCTTATCAGAATTGTTCTTTCTCAACAGTCCCCATGTTTCTATTTGTTTTGGAAAACCAGAGTTATTTGGTTCTTGTTTTGTCGACACACAGCAGTTATAGAGAATACAGAGATGAGGAACAAGGGTCTAGGGTGTTGAATTCGATTGTACACCAGTCTCTGTTTCCCAGCTGATGGGCTATGTGCAATTTCTTGTTCTGAGTCTAATTACTGTAGAGATCTTATAATGGGCTAGATTGCAACATGAATTTAGCAAATTCTTTCAGTTCCCTTGAGAGGCCTTTGACAAAAGCCATGGTAATATAGCAATTGACTCATTTTCCACTGTGAGGGCTGATGGTGATATATCATGCAACTGATGTTCAATCAGCAACGATCAGGCAGGTTTGAATCATGACTTTTATCCCTTTTTTTGTTTGCTTGTTTTGCTTTTTAAAGATTGTGTGTTTCCTTGGCCACCTCTTCACTTACTTCTTTTAGGTCTTTCTCACAAATTACAATATGATACAATGAAAAATTTTTGACTGGCATCAGACAACCTGTGTTTCAGCCCTGACTGTGACCTAACTATTTGACTTTGAATGCTCCACTGAACCTGTTTCTTCATCTATCAATTGAAAATAAAATACCCATGTCACAGAGTTGTTGTAAGAATTAAGTGAAATATATATGGTATGAATTACTTTATAAGATTGAGTTATGATTCTTGATAATGGTTTTATTTCCCCCCTAAAATAATAGTAGTAAATAGATCTACTTGTAGTTAAGAGCATGGAATCTGGACATACTATCTGAGTTTGAATCCTGTCTCTATTACTAGCAGTCTGACTTGGGAAAGGCATTCCACATCTCTGTGCCACACTTTACTCTAAAAATAAGAACAGCATTTCCTCATATAACAGTTGTGAACATTAAAGGAATTAATATAAACCACTTGCAAAATTCTCTGTATAGTAATTCTATATGTGTTTATTAAACAAAGAAACAAGCAATCAACTAAATAAGTAGAGGGGTTACCTGCCTTCCCTCAGTTGACTTGGGAAGTCCCAGATTGTGAAATAGACGCTAAAGCTTGGGGAACTCTTCTGCTATGGTGGTTGCTTGTCATTTTTAAGACTTCTCCCAGGTAGCCCCATCCAGAGCCTCGCCCAACTGCTTGTGACTTCAGAGGAAGTGAGATCCCACTCCCTCTGCATGGAATTCAGACAAGACTGTCCTTGGATTCAGCTCTTCAGTCCCACAGCATCCATCCCCAAAGGTCCCAGCTTCCTAGTGAGTGTGGACTAGACTAGGAGTACTGTCCTTCCCAGTGGACCCTTTGCCTTTCCTGGGATTCAGACTTCCAATTTGGATTTCCCTTTGCAACCATCAAGAAAATAAAGGATGGATTGCCTCCTCACCTCCCCACTCTCACCCAAACAATGGATAGCTCCTCCCTGCACTACCCTTGGGTGATCTTCCTTGATTAATTCTCCGGCTCAAATGGTTCATTATACTCCCTTCCCTTCCCTTGGACAGCTTTCTCACAAGATAAAGCCTAAAAGTCCACTTGCAGTACTTCTAGGGAGCAGAGAGTGTGACCAAGTGGGATACAAGCTTTCCTCAGTAAGTCCATGTTGGCTTTTTGGAAAGACATATCCTGTAAGTCCCCTTCTGAGTTATTCAATCTGCTTTTGCCAACCAGAAATTAGCACCTGTGGTTCTGACCAATATGTGTATAAGTTGATATTGTCAGGTCATTCTGGGTAAGTATGTGAAAAGTGAAATTGTAGTGTTAATTGCTCAGCCATGTCCAGCTCTTTGCAATCCTGTTATATCCAGCCAAGCTCTCTGTCCATGGAATTCTCCAGGAAAGAATACTGGAGTATGTAGCCATTCCCTTATCTAGGTACCACCTCCCAAATATAAATTATTCTATGCATAGTTACCAGTCTTGGTTTAGACGCATTCTTAATTGTAGTTCTTAACTGAGATCTGGGGCTTCCCTGATAGCTCAGTTGGTAAAGAATCCACCTGCAATGCAGGAGACCCAAATTCGATTCCTGGGTTAGGAAGATCCGCTGGAGAAGGGATCAGCTAACCACTCCAGTATTCTTGGGCTTCCCTTATGGCTCAGCTGGTAAAGAATCCACCTGCAGTGTGGGAGACCTGGGTTTGATCACTGGGTTGGGAAGATCCCCTGGAGAAGGGAAAGGCTACCCATTCCAGTATTCTGGCCTGGAGAATTCCATGGATTGTATAGTCCATGGGGTCACAAAGAGTCGGACACAACTGAGCGACTTTCACTTACTCCCTCAACTAAGGTCTAAGGTTTAAATTCCACAGCTGCCTAAACACTTTGCTCATGGAAAAGAAGCATCTTTAGAAGCAAACGGCATATAGGAATCTTTAAGAGAATGCCTTGGGAAATGTAGGAGGTCTGGACAGGGTGAGGAAGAGAGAGGAATTGATGAAGGGACAGAGGGGAGAGATTAGTAGAACAGGAGGAAGAGAATAGATAAAGAAAGCCGACCAGAGGAGAAGCACGGGGGTTCACTAGGGAAATGTGTCTAGTTTGTTGTTGCTGAAGTTTGTCAAATTCCTCATTAGCTTTTGCTGGAGAATCTTTAGTTGAAGCAACTTTTGAATCAGAATTTTGTTTCAAGGTTTCTGCATACCAATTAAAAAATACTACTCACTGTACTTGAGATGTCTTATTCCTTTTTCATAATTAAGATTTAATGGACATACAATATTATATTAGTTTCAGGTGAACAGCATAATGATTTGCTATTTGTATATATTGCAAAATAATCACCACAATGTATCTAGTTAACATTAATCATAATTAAAATTTTTTTCTTGTGAGGAAAACCTTTAAGATCTCTTTTATTTATTATTTTTTTATAAAAGTAAACATTTATTGAATAGAAATAATTCTGAAAAGAGGTGGCCATCATTAGTAC
>SJYT01058161.1:12272-23301 GCA_006410635.1 Cephalophus harveyi | reverse complement strand
CTGTGGTGTTGGAGAAGACTCTTGAGAGTCCCTTGGACTGCAAGGAGATCCAACCAGTCCATTCTGAAGATCAATCCTGGGATTTCTTTGGAAGGAATGATGCTAAAGCTGAAACTCCAGTACTTTGGCCACCTCATGCAAAGGGTTGACTCATTGGAAAAGACTCTGATGCTGGGAGCGATTGGGGGCAGGAGGAGAAGGGGACGACCGAGGATGAGATGGCTGGATGGCATCACGGACTCGATGGACGTGAGTCTGAGTGAACTCCAAGAGATGGTAATGAACAGGGAGGCCTGGCGTGCTGCGATTCATGGGGTCGCAAAGAGTCGGACATGACTGAGTGACTGAACTGAACTGAAAATAAAGTCTTGATTCCAGCTCGTGTTTCTTCCAGTCCAGTGTTTCTCATGATGTATTCTGCATAGAAGTTAAATAAGCAGGGTGACAATATACAGCCTTGATGTACTCCTTTTCCTAACTAGAAAAATGTCAAAATCATGGTCTACTTCTAGGGAAAGAAATGATCAAGAACTGGGTGAAAGGGTTTTTTTTTTTTTTTTGTAACTGAATGATGCTCCTAAAGACTTAAAATAAAAGTCAAGAATCATGAAAAAGATTTATTTACTTATTCAAGAGATATTGATTGAGATTTTATCATGAAGTGGGGATTGGGCTGGACTGGGAATATGAAGTTCAGCAAAACTAAGAAATGCACAAAGGCAAAATGTTTGCCTGAGGAGGCCTTAGAAATAGCTGAGAAAAGAAGAGAAACTAAAGGCAAAGGATAAAAGGAAAGATATACCCACCTGAATGCAGAATTACAAAGAATAGCTAGGAGAGATATAAAAGCTTTATTCAGTGATCAGTGCAAAAAAATAGAGGAAAACAATAGAATGGGAAAGACTAGAGATCTCTTCAAGAAAATTAGAGATACTAAGGGAACATTTCATGCAAAGATGGGCACAATAAAGGAAAGAAATGGTATGTACCTAAGAGAAGCAGAAGAGCAGAAGACATTAAGAAAAGATGGCAAGAATACACAAAGAACTATACAAAAAAGATCTTCATGACCAAGATAACCATGATGGTGTGATCACTCACCTAGAGCCAGATATCCTGGAGTGCAAAGTCAAGTGGGTCTTAGGAACCATCACTGCGAATGACAGAATTCCAGCTGAGCCATTTCAAGTCCTAAAAATGATGCTGTGAAAGTGCTGCACTCAATATGTCAGCAAATTTGGAAAACTCAGCATTGACCACAGGACTGGAAAAGGTCAGTTATCATTCCAACCCCAAAGAAAGTCAGTGCCAAAGAATGTTCAAACTACCACATAATTGCACTCATCTCACATGCTAGCAAATAATGCTCAAAATTCTTCAAGAAAGGCTTCAACAGTACATGAACCCTGAGCTTCCAGATGTTCAAGCTGGATTTAGAAAAGGCAAAGGAACCAGAGATCAAATTGCCAACATCTGTTGGATCATAGAAAAAACAGGAGAGTTCCAGAAAAACATCTACTTTTGCTTTCTTCACTATGCCAAAGCCTTTGAATGTGTGGGTCACAGCAACCTATGGAAAATTCTTCAAGAGATGAGAATCCCAGACCACCTTACTTGCCTCCTGAGAAATCTGTATGCAGGTAAAGAAACAGGAGTTAGAACCAGACATGTAATGGCAGACTGGTTCCAAATAAGAAAAGGAGTATGTCAAGGCTGTATATTGTCACCCTGCTTATTTGACTTCTATGCAGAGTACATCATGTAAAATTCTGGGCTGGAAGAAGCACAAGCTGGAATCAAGATTGCTGGAAGAAATATCAATAACCTCAGATATGCAGTGACATCACCCTTTTGGCAGAAAACAAAGAGGAACAAAAAAGCCTTTTAATGAAGGTGAAAGAGGAGAGTAAAAAAGTTGGCTTAAAGCTCAACATTCAGAAAACTAAGATCATGGCATCCAGGCCCATCACTTCATGGCAAATAGATGGAGAAACAGTGGAGGCAGTGGCAGACTTTATTTTTTGGGGCTCCAAAATCACTGCAGATGGTAATTGCAGCCATGAAATTAAAAGACGTTTGCTCCTTGGAAGAAGAGCTAGGACCAACCTAAACAGCATATTTAAAAGTAGAGACATTACTTTGCTGAGAAAGGTCCACATAGTCAAAGCTATGTTTTTTCCAGTAGTCATACATGATGTGAGAGTTGGACTATAAAGAAAGCTGAGCTCCGAAGAATTGATATTTTTGAATTGTGGTGTTGGAGAAGACTCTTGAGAATCCCTTGGACTGCAAGGAGATCAAACCAGTCAATACTAAAGGATATCATTCCTGACTATTCATTGGAAGGACTGTTGCTGAAACTGAAACTCCAACACTTTGGCCACCTGATGTGAAGAACTGACTCATTGGAAAAGTCCCTGATGCTGGGAAAGATTGAAGGCAGGAGGAGAAGGGGATGACAGAGGCTGAGAGGGTTAGATGGCATCACCAACTCAATGGACATGTTTGAGCAAGCTCTGGAAGTTGGTCATGGACAGGGAGGCCTGGTGTCCTGCAGTCCATGGGGTTGCAAAGAGTTGGACACAAGTGAGCAACTGAACTGAACCACTAGTTATTACAGAGCTTATAGACTGGTAGAAAATGTAAACATTAATCAAATATTCACAGAAATAAATAGGTGTAGCAAATTGGTAAAAGGTAAAGCATAAGTGCTATGATAAGTTCTGATAGATTAATGCTTGTTCTGGTGACACAGGATGGTGTCTCTGAGGAGGTGACCATTAAGTAAGATTGGAAATTGGCTGGAAGTTGACTCAATGAGGCAGAGGATTGGAGTGGGTAAGAATCATTTTGGAATTAGGATCAACGTGTCGATCAGTCACTTAAGGTGATATGGTAGCTACAGTTGTTCACATAGAAGTCAGAGCTTATGAGAATAGCTGACTAATATCTGTGATACTGGATGAAGGAGAGAATTCTAAATACCAAAGAAGGTTCTTAGTGGTTCAGGTCCTTTATTTTCATAGGCCCTCCTCTCAGTAACCAACATGGTTGTAATGTAGTTAGTTGTCTTTCTATGTGCATATTTTAAGAACTCTATGATGGTAGATGATGCATTGCCTTTTTTGTTTAGCAAACAGTAATTGAAAATCTTCTCTGTGTTAGCTAGATTCTGTTTTGTACACTGCTCAGTTTTAGGGAATGTAGTTACAGAGATGAAAATAAACAGTCCCTGCTCTCTATACATTTCAAACAAGTTTCAGCAAATGGTCCTCAAAATGTGGTTCTCAGAGCAGCACTGGCATCACCTGTCAGTTGCAAAGACTGCAGATTCATAAAGCTGACTCCCACCTAATGATTCAGAATTTCTGGATATTCAAGACACTGTTTTAATAAGCTGTCCAGTTAATTGGCTTCCCTGGTGACTCAGAGGTTAAAGCGTCTGCCTCCGATGTGGGAGACCTGGGTTCGATCCCTGGGTCTGGAAGATCCCCTGGAGAAGGAAATGGTAACCCACTCCAGTATTCTTGCCTAGAGAATCCCACGGACAGAGAAGCCTGGTAGGCTACAGTCCACAGGGTGGCAAAGAGTCAGACATGACTGAGCGACTTCACTTTCACTTTCCAGTTAATTCTTATAAACATTAAAGGCCATTGTTCTAGGATATGTTATGATAAATATATTTAAAATTTATGACGAAAGACATTTAGAAATGGTATGTACCTAAGAGAAGCAGAAGAGCAGAAGACATTAAGAAAAGATGGCAAGAATACACAAAGAACTATACAAAAAAGATCTTCATGACCAAGATAACCATGATGGTGTGATCACTCACCTAGGGCCAGATATCCTGGAGTGCAAAGTCAAGTGGGTCTTAGGAACCATCACTGCGAATGACAGAATTCCAGCTGAGCCATTTCAAGTCCTAAAAATGATGCTGTGAAAGTGCTGCACTCAATATGTCAGCAAATTTGGAAAACTCAGCATTGACCACAGGACTGGAAAAGGTCAGTTATCATTCCAACCCCAAAGAAAGTCAGTGCCAAAGAATGTTCAAACTACCACATAATTGCACTCATCTCACATGCTAGCAAATAATGCTCAAAATTCTTCAAGAAAGGCTTCAACAGTACATGAACCCTGAGCTTCCAGATGTTCAAGCTGGATTTAGAAAAGGCAAAGGAACCAGAGATCAAATTGCCAACATCTGTTGGATCATAGAAAAAACAGGAGAGTTCCAGAAAAACATCTACTTTTGCTTTCTTCACTATGCCAAAGCCTTTGAATGTGTGGGTCACAGCAACCTATGGAAAATTCTTCAAGAGATGAGAATCCCAGACCACCTTACTTGCCTCCTGAGAAATCTGTATGCAGGTAAAGAAACAGGAGTTAGAACCAGACATGTAATGGCAGACTGGTTCCAAATAAGAAAAGGAGTATGTCAAGGCTGTATATTGTCACCCTGCTTATTTGACTTCTATGCAGAGTACATCATGTAAAATTCTGGGCTGGAAGAAGCACAAGCTGGAATCAAGATTGCTGGAAGAAATATCAATAACCTCAGATATGCAGTGACATCACCCTTTTGGCAGAAAACAAAGAGGAACAAAAAAGCCTTTTAATGAAGGTGAAAGAGGAGAGTAAAAAAGTTGGCTTAAAGCTCAACATTCAGAAAACTAAGATCATGGCATCCAGGCCCATCACTTCATGGCAAATAGATGGAGAAACAGTGGAGGCAGTGGCAGACTTTATTTTTTGGGGCTCCAAAATCACTGCAGATGGTAATTGCAGCCATGAAATTAAAAGACGTTTGCTCCTTGGAAGAAGAGCTAGGACCAACCTAAACAGCATATTTAAAAGTAGAGACATTACTTTGCTGAGAAAGGTCCACATAGTCAAAGCTATGTTTTTTCCAGTAGTCATACATGATGTGAGAGTTGGACTATAAAGAAAGCTGAGCTCCGAAGAATTGATATTTTTGAATTGTGGTGTTGGAGAAGACTCTTGAGAATCCCTTGGACTGCAAGGAGATCAAACCAGTCAATACTAAAGGATATCATTCCTGACTATTCATTGGAAGGACTGTTGCTGAAACTGAAACTCCAACACTTTGGCCACCTGATGTGAAGAACTGACTCATTGGAAAAGTCCCTGATGCTGGGAAAGATTGAAGGCAGGAGGAGAAGGGGATGACAGAGGCTGAGAGGGTTAGATGGCATCACCAACTCAATGGACATGTTTGAGCAAGCTCTGGAAGTTGGTCATGGACAGGGAGGCCTGGTGTCCTGCAGTCCATGGGGTTGCAAAGAGTTGGACACAAGTGAGCAACTGAACTGAACCACTAGTTATTACAGAGCTTATAGACTGGTAGAAAATGTAAACATTAATCAAATATTCACAGAAATAAATAGGTGTAGCAAATTGGTAAAAGGTAAAGCATAAGTGCTATGATAAGTTCTGATAGATTAATGCTTGTTCTGGTGACACAGGATGGTGTCTCTGAGGAGGTGACCATTAAGTAAGATTGGAAATTGGCTGGAAGTTGACTCAATGAGGCAGAGGATTGGAGTGGGTAAGAATCATTTTGGAATTAGGATCAACGTGTCGATCAGTCACTTAAGGTGATATGGTAGCTACAGTTGTTCACATAGAAGTCAGAGCTTATGAGAATAGCTGACTAATATCTGTGATACTGGATGAAGGAGAGAATTCTAAATACCAAAGAAGGTTCTTAGTGGTTCAGGTCCTTTATTTTCATAGGCCCTCCTCTCAGTAACCAACATGGTTGTAATGTAGTTAGTTGTCTTTCTATGTGCATATTTTAAGAACTCTATGATGGTAGATGATGCATTGCCTTTTTTGTTTAGCAAACAGTAATTGAAAATCTTCTCTGTGTTAGCTAGATTCTGTTTTGTACACTGCTCAGTTTTAGGGAATGTAGTTACAGAGATGAAAATAAACAGTCCCTGCTCTCTATACATTTCAAACAAGTTTCAGCAAATGGTCCTCAAAATGTGGTTCTCAGAGCAGCACTGGCATCACCTGTCAGTTGCAAAGACTGCAGATTCATAAAGCTGACTCCCACCTAATGATTCAGAATTTCTGGATATTCAAGACACTGTTTTAATAAGCTGTCCAGTTAATTGGCTTCCCTGGTGACTCAGAGGTTAAAGCGTCTGCCTCCGATGTGGGAGACCTGGGTTCGATCCCTGGGTCTGGAAGATCCCCTGGAGAAGGAAATGGTAACCCACTCCAGTATTCTTGCCTAGAGAATCCCACGGACAGAGAAGCCTGGTAGGCTACAGTCCACAGGGTGGCAAAGAGTCAGACATGACTGAGCGACTTCACTTTCACTTTCCAGTTAATTCTTATAAACATTAAAGGCCATTGTTCTAGGATATGTTATGATAAATATATTTAAAATTTATGACGAAAGACATTTATCGGGCATTTCCTATGTGCCAGACATTGTTCTGAGAATTTTATATGTATCACTTCATTTTTTCTCTATAATAATCTTATGAATTGATATTTTCATTATCCCCATCTCACTGATGAGAAAACTAAGGTTTAGAGAGCTTAATAAACTAGCACCTGATTAATGCTAAAACCAGGATGAATAGATAATTACAGTAGACAGAAAATCTAATTTAATATGGTAAAGCAATAATAGAAGTGTGATCAAATTTTAGAGGTTATTGGCAGTTCTATGATAGAGTGCACCAAATTTTCCTTGATGGGACTTACAAATAAATTTAATGTATAAAGTGAATACTTTTCAGTGAGTACTGAACTTCTAGATTCTAAACTAAGAGGTGGCATTCCATGTAATTTGCAACAAGAATTGACTGAAAGGGAGAGAAGTGCCATGTGTGTTTGGAAATCAGGATTTGTTTGGGTCCCTAGATGTGGTATCAGATCAGACAGCCAGGTCAGTAGTGGTAAATGGCATGAGGGTTTAGAAACCTAAAGTCTTAAGTCATGACTGAGTATAGCACTTGATGGGTAAGTGCTCAGAATGCTCAAATCAAACAAAATTAATATTTATCTCTAAAAACGTTGGCTAGTTGTTGAATTTATAGCTATTTAATTCATACTTATTATTTTTAGTTTTAAACATTAGTTTTGTTTCATTTTTGAGACAATATTTTTTTTTTCAGGTTTTAAAAAATTTTCATTGACTCTTGAAATCCCTTAGACTCTGGGCACTGTGAGTTTACCACCTAGTGGATAAAACAAACTTAACCAGAGGAAGGAGTCAGATATTACCAGAAAGGAGCAATGAGAAGGTTGTCAAGGTCTCCCAGAAGTCTCTAGAATAAAGAATGAGACATCAATAGATAAAACAGGTCAACTTTATCCCATCATTGGCCTAGCTTTGCCAAAGGAGTCACAGATTATGCTTTATTCAGTTCTTAGAGGCTGTGGAGGACTTTATATGTCCACAACACATTCACAATGTATTTTTATTTTATTTTACTTTTTGGTGTTTTTTTTTTTTTTGCAGGTCAGGGATTCAAATTTATTTTACCACTGAATTCTTGCAGAGAAAAAGAAAGCTAAAAGATAAAAATACATGTTCATTTTGAACTATTTCAGAATCACCATCTTCTTAAAATATTTGCAAACACCAACAGATACTACTTAGGTCATGGCCACATTCTGAGTACATGATTTCTTTGGAGAATTAGCTGTGCTCAAGAGTATAAGCACTCAGAAGAATAAGAAACTTCCTTGGTGAAAGCCCACTTTGACATCTGAATTTCTCAGTTTGATTTCTGACATGGTCATATTTAGCTCGTTTCCACTCCAAATTAGCTGGATGACTGCCAAATTTTCTCTTTTTACATATTTTTATTTATTTCTTATTTTTGGCTGTGCTGGGTCCTGGCTGCTGCAGGAGCTTTTCTCTAGCTGTGGTGAGCAGGGGTCTACTCTCTGGTTGGCGTATGCAAGCTTCTCATTGAAGTGACTTCTATTGTGGAGCTCGGGCTCTAGGTGTGTGGGCTTCGGTAGCTGCAGCTCCCAGGCTCTAGAGCAAAGGTTGAATAATTGTGGCACATGGGCTTAGTTGCTCCACAGAATGTGTTTTAATATTATAATTTTTATTTTTTAAATTATAAAAATATGATAACAAATTTACAGGAGACTTGGGAAATACAGAACAAGTTTACATATAGTTCCTCTGTACATTGCAATTAGTTTTTAAGTAGATAAATTAGAGTTTTTAGTTGGAGTTTCAAGATTCAACTCTCAAAAATTCAGTTCAGTTCAGTCGCTCAGTCATGTCCGACTCTTTGCGACCCCAAGAATCGCAGCACGCCAGGCCTCTAAAAAATTAATAGAATGAATATATATAGAAGTAGAAGGCTATAGTAGACCTGAAAAGCACTGTGAGCCAATTCAACATAATTAAGATTTCTTCAGTTTTCACACAACAGTAGGAAACAAATTCTATTCAAGTTCCCATAGACTGTAAGCTAGGAGTCACTGGAACATATCCAGGGACATAAAACAAGGTGCAAAAGTTTCAGGGTCTAAAGATTTTTAAATCATACAGAGTCTGTTCTCTTATCATTGTGGAATTATGTTAGAAATCAATATCAAGATGTATTTTTTTAATTTAAATTTATTTATTTTAATTGGAGGCTAATTACTTTACAGTATTGTATTGGTTTTGCCATACATCAACATGAATCTGCCACAAGTGTACACGTGTTCCCAATCCTGAACCCCCCTCCCACCTCCCTCCCCATACCATCCTTATGGGTCATCCCAGTGCACCAGCCCCAGGATGTATTTTTAAATACCCACTCATGCCCTCTCCACTCTCCTCTACTCACTGTCCCACACTAACAGACACAGAGACTAGATTAGAAAACAAACAAGCAAGACAGTCTAAATTCTGAGACTGGCTGCTTTTCAACACTTTAGGCCTCACTGCATTTCCCATTTTTAGTCTTGGCCAAGCTCAGATGCTTTGTGTAGTCTCATTTGGACTGGTGATTCCTTAGCACTGTTTATCTGGGGTGGACCTGGCAAAACATTTTGGGGAAGCCGGAGTTGGTGCTTCCACATTGTGTCTTTGATGCCTTTATAATGATCTTATAGAGTGTTTACTTCAGTTTTTCAGAAGTGAATCCCTTGAAAGAATAAATGATTCAAGGCTAAAAAAAAAAAAAAAAAGAAAAAGTGAATCCCAAGATACCAAAATAGTAAGTGATTGCATAGGGCTTCAGAGCCATGGTGGTAGAATAATAGAATTCACATTTCCTAATTCCAAGTATTGTGTTATTTCTTAGTCTTATGCTTCACAGCCTCTAATTTTTCAACCTATAAAATAAAATGAGCTCAGATATCAAAGTAAAGTAAATAGCCCTTTGAGTATCATTTAATCTAGAAACAGAGTTATATATACTAAAAATGATGATATTCATATCAATTAACATCTTTAAATTGGTCTACAAGTTAAAAGAAAATATTTTTTTCACAAGTGCAGTCTCAATTCTTGCAATTAACCTCATGTATTGAAGTGACTTAGCAGCAGCAGCAGCATGGCTGTCTTATTTTCCATATTTTAGAAGATCAGAAAGGTGAGTATCATTTAAGAGACTCAGTCATGAGTGTAGCATCAAATAGTAGAACCAGGACTCAATTTTGTGCCATCCTTCAGTTTCAAATTGGTGAAACCCATTAGTATACTTTCAATTAATATAAAGATTGAAAAAGTTAGACCAGTGTTTGCCTGTTGTATGCAGGCTTATCCTTAGTAAAGCAAATAATGGCATAAACCTCCTTGTAATAGAGGTTATCTATAGTCCTGACTGCTTTTGAACAGTTCAAAATCATCTAGTTGCACAAATCAATACGAATACTTTGTAACTATGCCATTAAATTAATCTCCTAATGATCTTTATTAACTGATAGCTTATTGGACTACCTTCAGTTGCTGCAAGTGTTGGAAAGTAATACATTGTATTTATTTTAAAGTATATTGTGATTCATCCTTTTAATTAAATCAGAGACTTCCCTTAATAATGAGGATGGATAATAAAATTCATTGTATCTTCACAACCCTTTATAAGTATTCTTTTTCATTAAAATATAGTTGATTTACAATATTAGTTTCAAGTGTGCAAAAAAAGGACTATATTTTTAAAGATTCTACTCCATTTAAAGTTATTATAAAATATTGGCTATATTCCCTGTGTGGTACAATGTATCCTTGTAGTTTGTTTATTTTATACTTAGTAATTTGATCCTCTTAATCCCCTATTCCTATTTTGCCCCTCCTCCCCTTCTCTCCACCCTCTGGTGACCACTAGTTTGTTTTCTTTATCTGTAAATCTGTGTCTGTTTTGTTATATTCATTCATTTGTATTAGTTTTTAGATTCCACATGGAAGCGATAGCATAGAGTATTTATCTTTCTCTGTCTGACTTATTTCAGCATAATATACTCCAGGTCTGTAGATGTTGTTGCAAATGGCAAAAGCTTATTCTTTCTTATGGCTGAGTAATATTCATCCATTGTATGTATGTACCACATCTTTATTTCTTCATCTGTTAATGGAAATTTAGGATGCTTCCATGTGTATATTTATATCCATGTGTATATTTATATCCATGTGTTATAAATAATGCTGCTGTGAACATTCAGTCCAGTTCAGCTCAGTCGCTCAGTCGTGTCCGACTCTTTGCGACCACATGAATCGTAGCATGCCAGGCCTCCCTGTCCATCACCAACTCTGGGAGTTCACTCAGACACGTCCATCGAGTCAGTGATGCCATCCAGCCATCTCATCCTCTGTCGTCCCCGTCTCCTCCTTCCCCCAACCCCTCCCAGCATCAAAGTCTTTTCCAATGAGACTACTCTTCGCATGAGGTGGCCAGAGTACTGGAATTTCAGCTTTAGCATCATTCCTTCCCAAGAAATCCCAGGGCTGATCTCCTTCAGAATGGACTGGTTGGATCTCCTTGCAGTCCAAGGGACTCTCAAGAGTCTTCTCCAACACCACAGTTCAAAAGCA
>SJYT01058161.1:0-12076 GCA_006410635.1 Cephalophus harveyi | reverse complement strand
TTCATTTTCTGAATGTTGAGCTTTAAGCCAACTTTTTCACTCTCCTCTTTCACTTTCATCAAGAGGCTTTTTAGCTCCTCTTCACTTTCTGCCATAAGGGTGGTGTCATCTGCATATCTGAGGTTATTGATATTTCTCTCAGCAATCTTCATTCCAGCTTGTGTTTCTTCCAGTCCAGCGTTGAGGGCGCATATATCTTTTTGAATTATTATATTCATTCTCTGCTGCTCTATATCTAGGAGTGGAATTGCTGGCCCACATGATAGTTCTATTTTTAGTTTTAAAGGTGCTTTCACATTCATTGTGTCATATGATCTTAAAAATAATTCTGTGAGCATTTTCCTAGTGGCTTGGTGGTAAAGAATCTACCTGCCAGTGCAGGAGGCATGGGTTTGATCCCTGCTTTTGGAGGATTCCATGTGCCTTAGAGCAACGAGGCCCATGTGCTATTGAGCCTGAGCTCTAGAACCCAGGAGCCACAACTACTGAGCTGCACACTGCAGCTCCTGAAGCCTGTGTGCCCTAGAGCCAGTGCTCTGCAACGAGGGAAACCATGGCAGCGAGAAGCCCATGCACTAGAGCTAGCGAGTAGTCCCTGCTCGCTGCAGCTAGAGAGAAGCCAGTGCAGTGACAAAGACCCAGCACAGCCAAAACCCAATGAGTAAAATTTAAAGATAATGCTGTGAAATGAAGAGGGCAAACATTATGTTTATTTCACAGATAAGAAAATCATGGACTAGTGAAACTGACTTGTTCAGAGTTATAAAGCAAGAGTGTACAAAAGTAAAGTTGCTAACATGCTGAGTGACACAATTTACCAGTATTTTCATAGGCTATCACAGGTATTTTGGGGGGTCAGATTACAAACTCATGAGGGCAGGGGACATTTCTGTCTTGTTTAGCTTTGTTCCTCAAAACTTAGCACAGTGTGTGGCACACAATAGTTACTTATTAAATACTAGTTGAATGAATGATGAAAGTTGTCATGAAGGGAAGCTACCCATGGAAAGATTAACTGGATTATGTTTGAAAAAATGTGCTGGGTATCAGAATTTTTTATAGATAGGAAAATCCTGAATTTTTGTCAGATGAATCAGCCTCCAGATTGAATTCATATAGCCTGACTGTGCTACACAGCCCCTCTGAACATCCTTGTTTCATAGCACCTCTCATTTTGTGTGCTGTTTCTCTGTTTGGTTGCCTGGACGCTCTTGCAAACCATGAGTCTCTTGAGAGTGAAAGAATGTCCCATTGTACTCTGTCCATAGCCCTGAGCTTAGCTTATGATAAGCACTAAGTAGATATCTGAAATGAAATGAATGAATGAATAAACATATAATATGATTTGGTATACAAGAGAAAAATAGGCAAATCACTTAGGAAGGAACAGGGTTCACAAAGTATTAAAATAATTGTCTGATTTAACATTAGGTTGATAAGAAAGGTAATGACAAGTTCCCATGGTATATTTGCTTTTTAAAATAGTCTATATATCTTTATTGTTTAAATGTTTCAAAAAGTCATTTTTTAAACTTTTGCTTGTTTTATTGTTTACCTCGGTTTAATCTGAGTGTCACTTTTTACAAAGGAATCGTTTGTGCTTAAGGAGAAACTGAATATGGGCTTTCATTCAAGTCTTGAGCTCTACTTGCCTCAGTTTCTTTATCTGCAAAATAGGGGGTAATAATACTTCATTCTATTAAATGAGACAATACTTGAGAAAGCTCCTAGCACAGCGCCTGGCTTATAAGAAAGTGAAAGAAAGTACAAGTGAAAGTGAAGTCGCTCATTCATGTCTGACTCTTTGCGACCCAGTAGAGTGTAGCCTACCAGGCTCCTCTGTCCAGGGGATTCTCCAGGCAAGAATACTGGAGTGGGTTGCCATATCCTTCTCAAGGGGAGTTTCCCGATCCAGGGATCAAATCCTGGTCTCCCGCATTGCAGGCAGACGCTTTACCCTTTGAGCCACGAGGGAAGCCTCATAAGGGGAACTTTATAAATATGGGCTTCGCTGTGGTCTCAGACAGTAAAGAATCCTCCTGCAATGCAGGAGACCCAGGTTCAATCCCTGGGTCGGGAAGATCCCCTGGAGAAGGAAATGGCTACCCACTCCAGTATTCTTGCCTGGAGGAATCCACAGACAGAGAAGTCCAGTGGGCTACAGTCCATGGGGTAGCAGAGTTGGACATGACTAAGTGACTAACACTTTCACTTTTCTTTTTTATAAATATGTGTAGAATGAATGACTCTCATTTGTTTTTTGGCTACCACTTTCCTGTCACTGAACTCTTGGTCCTTTCTGCAAAAACCTGCATGAGGAAGAAAAGAGTGAGACATTTTGGTGTCGACTGAAAATTCAGCTTTTAAGTATCATATGTTGTGGCTATGCTACTATTGCCTGGTGAAGGTGAAGTTGCTCAGTCGTGTCCGACTCTTTGCGACCCCGTGGAGTGTAACCTACTAGGCTTCTCCGTCCGTGGGATTCTCCAGGAAAGAATACTGGGGTGGATTGCCATTTCCTTCTCCAGGGGACTTCCCAACCCAGGGATCGAACCCGGGTCTCCCGCATTGGAGGCAGACGCTTTAACCTCTGAGCCACCAGGGAAGCTCACTATTGCCTGGAGGGATGTCCATTTCCTGATAATATATATACATATATATATTTATATTTGCCTCAACCTCTAAAGAGTTTTAGAATTAATATTATTTTCCCCTCTTTGGGTATGTTTTCCTTTCAGAGTGGAATTTGGGTCTTGGCACTGGTATATTAGATCAGTGCTCTTACTGGCCTCGATTTAGTCTAGTGTTTCTTCACAGTTCACATTGTCCTTCATGCAGAGCCGAGCTTGTAATACACCCTTGAGGTTATGTGAAAATGCTTTCACTAGCTCAGTTCCCTTCCCCACCAGCATGCCTGGGTCACCTTCACAACATCAAGATTAGGTGTACATGCATTGTAATAAATAATGCCTTGTGCAGGAGTAGTGTAACTGGAATCTGTTGAAATATGGCCTATTATATTACAATTTATGTTTCAATTATCAGTTTTATTATATGAAACAAGCTTGAGCTTTATAAAGTCATCCAGGAAGGAGATCTGCATCACTGATAGGACTGGCTATCTACTTGGCATCTGTGCCTAGCAGAGTGAGAATCATATGTACATTTCTAAGGCTATTATTTTTTCTGTCTCCACTTTGAAGATCCAGATTGGATTACTTAGCAAATTATTCTTTGAAGTACCTCTAATGGTGTTATATGAAAGTCCTAGACATAACACTTCTTCATCCCCATGTCGGAAGGATCTTCATGAAATGCAAATCTCATCACATATCCCTTTATGCCTTACCTCTGATAATGACTCCCTATTTCTTACCTTATAAAATAAAATAAGCTCCTTAGTTTGACAGTACCTTCAATACCTGTGACTCATTTCTTCCTTTCCCCTCTCAGCTCGTTGCCTAGGTCCTAAACTCAGTCTTTCCAAAGCAATGCTTGTAGTTTTCTCTCACATGAAATATTTCTTTCTTCTGTTCTTTCTCCAAAATTGTTCCCTTTCTATGGGAGGTACCACTTTCCATCTTTACCTGAAAACATTTCTTTAACACTTGCTCATTTGAGAGCTCATTTTAATTGTCACTTTCTTTAAAGAACTTCCCTTGATTTCTAAGCTAAGTTAGTAGCTCCTCTTCTGTGTTCTCATAGCACCTTGGGACTTTTCTTTATCATAACATTTCTGACCTTGTAGTATAATTCCATGTTTATTTGTATATCTTCCCCATTAGATTTTGAGATTCTTGGAGATAAAGAAGCTGTCGTCCATTTCAGTATCCCAGCATCAATTAGCTCCTGATAAAACTTTATGTGAGTCAGAAAAACATACCCTTTTTGTTAGGCCAACCTTAGCCCATAACAGAAAGTCTTCCTGTAAGACACATCCTGAATTAACTATGTAAAAACTCTGCTTAGGCCCTCCACAGTATGTGATAAGTGCTCAAAGTATGTTTGTTATGATAAATGTATCAGTCAAGTAGACAATTGACACAGGATGGCAGGAATAGTTGAAAAGCAATTGAAACAGGCATTTATAATGACATTTAAACATTAAGAAGAAAAAATCAATCAAGCATCATAAAGAAACTTGGATTGATATACCTTTTACAAAGCAAATGTTTCTGAGACAGTTCTTGCTGTAAACACAGGAAAAGTTGTAAAAATGGAAGATATACACAGTTAATTAGTAGATATACAAGCTCTGAAACTACCTTAATTTCTGTTGGTTTGTTTTACTGAAAGTATGTCATACTTTGTGTGAGCTGCCTGTTTTCTTCAAAGCTATCACCAATGTATCTCAGTAGCAGGGTGTTGACTTTTTAATCCAAACTGACCAGAATAGGGAAACAGAATTGATAACTACTTAAAAAGCAGTGTGGAGAAGTATAGAGTAAACCACAACAACTTTAAACATTTATTTTTCTTTTACTTTTGTCTCTTTGTAAAATAACAGACCTCTCTCACAATGTGAAGAACTTTGGTAGAGAAGAAAGTGATATTGAAAATAGAGAATAGAAATATTGAGTTCAAACACCGTCTTCACTATTTCCTATCATTGTGACTTTTGTAGTATACTTTTTCAGCGCTCTTGAATCTGGTTCTTCTCTCCTTCCTGGGACCTTGGAAGAAAATATTACCCAACTCTCTTGCATTTGATGGAATTATAAGACTAGTTCTGCTCAGTGGATAGAGATGGGGAGGTGACACGTGTCACCTCCAGGCAGAGTAAGTGAAAATCTCCTACATGACCTTTCAGCTCTTTCCTCCCCTTTGGAAACACAGGAGTTACCCACTGGGTGCCCTGAGACCTACAAGTAATTTTATAGGGCAAGAACTAATGTTTCTGTGTTAGGACACTGATATTTGGGGTGTTGTTCTTTAGTATTAGCCTGTTCTTTCCTGACAAATATAGTAATCTTGGAAAAGTCTTTGATCTTCCCCGAGCCCTCAGCTTTTCAAATTGTCAAATGGGAATAATAATATAGTCTTTAAAGTATTGTTGTGAAAATCAAATAAGAGAATAGATAAGAAGAATTGTAAAATACTATCAAAATGAAGATATTTGTTAATGCTCTTTAATTTGAGTGAAAGAGAAAGAATTTACCAGTGTGACTATCTTAAGTAGACACATATATTTTCCTGTTGATCTAATGGCTACAATTTGGTGAAGACCTGCTGTGTACTAGAAATTTACTTATGTTTTGCTATTTAATTCTCTTCCTGAATCCTCTGATATAGGTGTTATTATCCCCTTTGGGGCCTTCCCTGGTGGCTCAGATGGTAAAGATTCTGCCAGCAATGAGGGAGACCTGAGTTCGATCCCTAGGTCAGGAAGGAAATGACTGGAGAAGGGAATGGCTACCCACCCCAGTATTCTTGCCTGAATAATGCCATAGAGAGAGAAGCCAGGAGGGCTACAGTCCATAGGGTCACAAAGAGTCAGACATGACTGAGCGGCTAACACTATCACTTCATCCCCATTTTTAGAGATAAAGAACCTAAAGTTTAGAAGGGTACAGTAAGTTGTTTAAATTCACACAGTGACAAAAATCAAGGTACTAACTCTGACCTGTCTGATGCAAACATGCATCCCTACATGGAGTTAGTCCATTATTTTGCAGCAAAAAAGTTAGAACCTATCTTCTTTTTTTTCTTCCTCCACATAATACTTAAATCATTACTTTTTAATGATTAAAGAGTAATCATTATATTATACATTAATATGAAGAGCTGGTTCACATGAAAGAATAATATAATTTCCCTTTATATTTAATCCATGTTGATACATAGGAGAAGACTTAAATGCCAAATAGTAAGAGATTAGAAACTTGATCATTGAACTAAAGGAGCAGATTATTTGAACCCTAGGGAAAGGCTCTTCCAGTTGAGTTCACTGACACTTGATTCAGGGGCCATCCCAATACATAAATTTCAGAAATAATAGTAAAAGCAAAGCATCATTAATTTTGATATGGGAAGAGAAATCATCTTTCTGGGGTATTATGGTATATTCAGTTTTCCGCTAGAAAGTATACTAGTCTTGAACTTTGAAGATATGGTTTCATTTTCCAGTTATGCCGCATGGCAGAGGTTGCGGTGTGATTGCTGTTTGTATGATATTGAATAAGTCATTTATCTTCTTTAGGCTTTTCTTTTCCCATTTATAAAATGGGGATGGCTATTCTTGGTTCCTCCCAGGTAGGCCAGTGGTAGAGAATCTGCCTGCCAATGCAAGAGATCCAAGAGACAAAGGTTTGATCCCTGAGTTGGGAAGATCCCCTGCAGGAGGAAATGGCAACCCACTCCAGTATTCTTGCCTGGAGAATCCTGTGGACAGAGGAGTCTGGTGGGCTCCAGTCGATGGGGTTGCAGAGTTGGACATGACTGAGTGACTGAACACACGTGAAAGATCCTTGGTTAGCTTACATCACAAAGTTGCTTTAAGGATAATGTAAAGTGTGTTTTTCTTCTGAACTTCTAGCCCCCTCTACTTAAAAGCCCTTATCCTACCACCTTCACAAAAAGAGCCTACTTTGTTGTGGTTAAAGAGATATCACTCTTAATTTTTCTTCTGTGAACCACACTAGAGGTCAAAGACGGTAAGCCCAACTTATGCTTAGTTTCTAATTGTAAATGTTGGAGCAGAAATATATCTAGTTATCTTTCTGAAATTTCATAACACTAGTATTATAACTTCTCATTTATCTGGAATGTCTAACTTTTCAGAAAATCACTTAATATTTTGTGTATCTTTTTAGAAGAGATTGGAAAAATTATATTAGATAATCCCTAAGATCTCTCTTAATTCTAAAGTTATGATTCTGTGATTTTAATGCTCACAACTTAATTTTCCATTTTATGTTTATTTGTGTAACTCTGAATCATCTTTACAGTATAAGGGTATATACTGCCTTCATAAGGGTGGAGGCATTGTCTGTATTTGCTCACCCCTATATCCCCAGAGCCTACACATAATAGGTATTCATAAAATATTTGTTGATTGAATAAAGAACTATATGAGATTGCAAGGTGATTATCAATGCTATTTGATATACTATTGAATCAAAGCCAAGAAGAAAAATGACTTATTTAAGAACAACTGCTGTTTAGTGGCGGAGCCATTCTGAAACCCATATCTCCTGGCTCTTGAGTTGTTGGCATGAACAGATAAAGTAATAGAATTCTGAATTCTTATAGATTATCTTATGGTTATTCTTAAAGTCATTACTAGTCATGAGAATTCAACTCTTAAATATTTATCTAATAGTAAAATACTATAATAGTAAAATAAAATATAATAGTAAAATACTCCTTTTAAGAAAAAATAAAGCAAAAACTTTAAAATATTTACAGGCAATTTTTTCTCCTCTCAGAAGTACCTGAGTTCTTTGTTGAATTTTCTTTAGCTTTTAACTCTAGGTTAAGGGAAAGTTTTCTTTGAGTCTTGTTACAGAAGTGATTGAAAATGCAGCAGCTTCACACACTCACCAGAATAAAAAAGACTGGAATTAAATGTTAGTGAAATTGTAGAATAATAGAACTTTCATACACTTTCAGCAGGTCAGGTCCATCTTATTTGATTTTTATAGCTCTTGAATAAAAAATGATTTTTACAGATGAACATTTGCAATTGGTTTGATGATAGGCAACACCGGCATTGCACCTGAAATTAGAGAAATATGATTCCCCCCAGAAAATTCTAGTCTATTCATTACTAAACATGTATTACCAAAAAACTTCATTATTATTATATTTTATTCTTCAATAAAAATTTCTGTAGAAATCTTTTGCTCTTGTTAAATAAGTTCCAATATAGTGTACTTGGTTTTTGCTTCTGCTATCTTGCCAAGAAATATATATCTGGGAGAAATATCAATAACCTCAGATATGCAGATGATACTACCCTTATGGCAGAAAGTGAAGAAGAACTAAAGAGTCTTTTGGTAAAAGTGAAAGAGGAGAGTGAAAAAGTTGGCTTAAAGCTCAAATTTCAGAAAACAAAGATCATGGAATCCAGTCCCATCACTTCATGGCAAATAGATGGGAAAAAAGTGAAAACAGTGGCAGACTTTATTTTGGGGGGCTCCAAAATCACTGCAGATGGTGACTGCAGCCATGAAATTAAAAGATGTTTACTCCTTGGAAGAAAAGTTATGACCAACTTAGACAGCGTATTAAAAAGCAGAGACATTACTTTGCCAACGAAGGTCCATCTTGTTAAGGCTATGGTTTTCCCAGTAGTCATGTATTGATGTGAGAGTTGGACCATAAAGAAAGCTGAGTGAAGAAGAATTGATGCTTTTGAAGTGTGGTGTTGGAGAAGACTCTTGAGAGTCCCTTGGACTGCAAGGAGATCCAACCAATCCATTCTAAAGAAAATCAGTCCTGAATATTCATTGGAGGGACTGATGCTGAAGCTGAAACTCCAATCCTTTGGCCACCTGATGTGAAGAGCTGACTCATTTGAAAAGACTCTGATGCTGGGAATGATTGAAAGCGGGAGAAGGGGATGACAGATGAGATGGTTGGATGGCATCACCAACTCAATGGACATGAATCTGAGTATACTCTGGGAGTTGGTGATGGACAGGGAGGCCTGGCATGCTGCAGTTCATGGGGTCACAAGGAGTTGGACATGACTGAGCAACTGAACTGAACTGATCTGATCTGGCCCTTTGCAGAAAATTTATCATCCATTGTAATAGATACTACACATATTATCTTATTTTTTCTTAATCATAATCCTGGCAGAGATGCATTATTATCCCTAATTTTTAGATAAGGAAACAGAGGATAAAACACCAATGTCAATGACTCCTAAGTAGCAGAACTGAGATCTCTTAGAATTGGGATTGGTTTGATACTGATGCGTATATCAATATCAAACCATGGCAGTGCTCTGCCATGCTGCCTTCTTCCTGATGCATTTATAAATGGTGTGAGTGGAACAGAGTTTTCAACCTCCTGAATCTGGACTGGTGACAGCCTTAGTCTCGTGTACAAATGTCTGTGGGAGGCTCAGGCCCTGTTTTACTCCTGCTAATTCCTCCCTGCAGCAAAACCTAATGACTTATTCTGTCCTTCTATCCTCATATCCTATAATCTAGACCATCTTACAGATGAAGAAATTGAGGCTAGAGAGCTTTAGTGACTTTCCAAAATCTTACACTTTTTTCTCATAGGAAATATGAGGAAAAGCACCCTTCTCAGATTTGTCTTTTGATTCCTTTTGCACATTTCCAGAATTATACCAAATGTGAACATTTTTTACCTTAATTTTTCTATTCATAAAGTAGGACTAATAATCCCTGTCCTGCTTTGTCATTGTGAAGATCAAAGGAGAAAGTTTATATGAAAAACATTTGAAAACCAATAAACCCTCTATCATTGTATATTATCGTCATTACTGTTATAATTATTGCTGTTTCTGGGACTCTTTATAATTTATCACTAATCAAAATAATGGCATCAAGACCTTCAAACCTCTTTTTTTTTCTTCCTTTTGAAAGCAGAGATCCTACAAATGGGGCAAAGGCAACTATGGTCTGTCTTGACATTCATGCTTTAAGGTCTTTAGTTTTGAGAGATCAGCACAGCGTTTCTTGGTGCTAGATCGAATATTATGTGATTACAGGTACTGACTGCACTAATGCAATCCTGTAATTAGATGTTATTATGCTAAAGGGTCTATTACACCCCGCCCCCATTCACAAATGTGAGTTGAATTTTGAGAATGTGCATATTGAGAGAATAGACCTCTAATTAAGTAAATAAATTTAACTCTTAGAAAATTATATTTTAATAAGACAATCATGCCACAGAAATGACAATTAAAGTGTATTAAAATTGTACTAAAAATCTCAAAGCAAGGATATTCACCATGTTAATGATGAAACCAGGAATAGGTCCACAGAGTCAAAAGCCATAGCTCATAGGCTCTGTTTCTCTCTGCACTGGGAGTTTAAATTTAGATTTCAATGTGGGCTTCTGTGATTTTTATTTTGTTAAGTTTTGTATTAGGGCTATGAGAAAATGTACTCCCTTATTTAAAATATACCCTTTTAAAATATACCCTAAACTTTCTTTTAAGAACTGAAGTTAGGAGTCAGTAAGCCCTGGATCGAGGGGAGCCCTGGATGGATGGTAACCCTGTTTCCCAGTCTCATCTTCACTTTCCTAGCCCCTCCCCCTGATCTTGCTGCCATCAGAGAAATGTTATTACTTGTTTCAAGCCCCATGTTTGAAAACCTTTTTTTTTTTTTAATATATATATTGAATTGTGTGAGTTCTTGATATATTGTACACTTCAAACTAATATAATACTGCTGCTGCTGCTGCTAAGTCGCTTCAGTCGTGTCCGACTCTGTGCGACCCCGTAGAGGGCAGTCCACCAGGCTCCCCCGTCCCTGGGATTCTCCAGGCAAGAACACTGGAGTGGGTTGCCATTTCCTTCTCCAATGCATGAAAGTGAAAAGTGAAAGTGAAGTCGCTCAGTCATGTCCGACTCTTAGCGACCCCATGGACTGCAGCCTACCAGGCTCCTCCATCCATGGAATTTTCCAGGCAAGAGTATGGGAGTGGGGTGCCATTGCTTTGTTATACCTCAATAAGAAAAAAATCATGAAGCTAGAACCTCATGACTAAGATTTTGGAAACATACTGTTTGTCTACAGGATTTTATAAGAGGCTCCTGCTCCAATTTCAGTTTTCTCTTACACCCATCTGCTTATTTTCTGTGTCCTAATTACCCCAGCCCTCTTACATTCTCAATGTCCCGTACCACCTCTTGACTCAGGGATTTTGTGCATGCTGGAAAGCTTTCTAACCACCGTTTTAAACATACCTTTGTCTATTGTTCCCAGTTAACTTTCAGGTCTCAGTGGAAAGGTACTTTCTGAGAGAGACCTGGTTCCACATTCTAAATTATCCCATTGTTTTATGCTCTCAAATCATCCTGTACTCTTTTGTAAGAGTACATATTGTCATTTATATTAGTGTGATTACCTGGTTATTTCTCTCTGTATATTAAACTGTGTGCTCCACAAGGTCAAGGAACATGGTTTTTCCTCACGTTGTACCCTGGTGCCTCCACAGCACACACTAGGCCATCAGCTGCAGTCCATGGGGTCACAAAGAGTCTGACATGACTTAGTGACTGAACAACAACAACATTAACACCAAAAACAAACATGTTGAATGAATAGGAAGAAAATGATTGCAAAAATATACATTGGCTACATAAAGCTAATTTTTCAAAGGAAATTTATTAATAGAATCCCAAGAGACACATACCATTCTTGCTGGTGTCATCTTCAACTCTTAAAAAAATTATTATCGACATCTTTTTTTCAGAGTGATATTGACTAATATCTGCTCAATAAAATAACCTTCATATCTTGCCAAAATCATTGAACAGGAGCAGTCTGTTTATTTGCTGGCAGAAACTGAGAAGAGAAAAGAGGCTATTCCTGGGTTCATGGATTCATTCTTTCCGAAAGCAGGTTCTTCCCAACATGCTAGGCAGTTCCCTAAATATAACGAGTCAGAGACAAGTGTTCTACCCTGGACCTCTGGACCAGTATTCGGCCTAGTAGAGATTTGCCAAGAAAATGCACTGGTCATAGCAAACACCCTCTTCCAACAACACAAGAGAAGACTCTACACGTGGACATCACCAGATGGTCAACACTGAAATCAGATTGATTATATTCTATGCAGCCAAAGATGGAGAAGCTCTATACAGTCAACAAAAACAAGACCAGGAGCTGACTGTGGCTCAGATCATGAACTCCTTATTGCCAAATTCAGACTCAAATTGAAGAAAGTAGGGAAAACCACTAGACCATTCAGGTATGACCTAAATCAAATCCCTTATGATTATACAGTGGAAGTGAGGAATAGATTTAAGGGCCTAGATCTGATAGATAGAGTGCCTGAAGAACTATGGAATGAGGTTCGTGACATTGTACGGGAGACAGGGATCAAGACCATCCCCATGGAAAAGAAATGCAAAAAAGCAAAA
>SJYT01058150.1:355372-413571 GCA_006410635.1 Cephalophus harveyi | reverse complement strand
TCGTAAAGAGTCGGACACGACTGAGCGACTGAACTGAACTGAACTGATTGGCACAACAAATGAAAAAACCCTTCACCAATATAATTCCTAACCAACCCACTATACTAATAATTTCTAACTTCCCAAAAGAATCTGCCTTTAGTAAGTCTAAAACATCTCGTGCCTCTCACAGTTGGGGGGTTGTAAACAATCACATGTGGCCGGATGAATCTATACAGGCAGGCTAGATAAACGTCAGAGTTCGTAAGTTGAAACACTCTTGTCACGCCCAGGAATTTTTATTAACTTGGAGCTGCAAGTTAACTCCTTCTCCAAGAGAAATGGTTATGGGGGAGAGCCCCCCATAAAGTACTCTGGTTTGGGGGGTAGATGCTCAGGAACAGGGCGTTTCCTGAGGTTTGATCACGCCTTTGCGTATGCCAAGCTTCCTTCCTCACGACCTTTGCCATGGGCGGAGTTCCTCATGCTGGCCCCCCGCAGGAATCGAACTTATGTCCCCTGTACTAGCAAGTAGAGTCTTAACCACTGGACCACCAGGGAAATCCATAAGTGACGCTGATGGATCCGTTCTGACATGAAGACACACTTGATGTGGCCTTTAAAGCAGCCATCAAACTTAGCTTGCTCCTACTGCCAAGTCACGTGCAAAGCAGACTGTTCACCCCTTCCTCAAACACCACCCCAGGAATGAGGTAAGAGGCAAGGGGCCCTACAACAAGCATTCATGGGTAATAAGTAACAGACCTGCTACATTTTGGTGTAGCTGCGTGTCTACCTGTTCAAACCTGAGGAGCTAAAATGTCCTTCCGTTCTAACTTTCTGGGTTTTGCTTATTTAGACATATGAGTACCCTTTAAAAGCATAGTATTGTCTGTGTTTTGGAAACCACACAAAGTGTTTCAGACCATCTCTTCTTCTGTTTGTTCCATGTCTTCCCATTGAGTTGCCTGAGAGATCTTCCCAAGTTACTAAACTCAGATGCAGGCAATTACTTCTGGCTGCTCACTGGCGACGCATCTCACACAACACCACGTGTTAAGTACCCATCCCCAGTGAGGGACACCATGCAGGCTCAATCCGACCATCATGACTGCACTGCCTCTCGCACGTCTCCCTGGGGGCGAGACTGAAGTTGTAGACACAACCCTGAGAGCAGTGAGAGTGCAGACCCTCAGGGCTAGGTCAGCAAGATTTCTCTGCAGCACACGCGACTCACTCTTCCCACTAACAGGGACGGGGACTTCTCTTTCCTACTCCCTCACTAGCATTTGGTATGATTCCAATTTTCTCATTATTGCCAGCAGAAGAGGGTAGGTAAAAGGGTTCCTTAGTTTGTGTTAAAGAGATTAAGCAATTTTTCATACAGCTCTTCAAAGGGCCACTTCTATGAGTGGCTTATTTATAGCCTCTTTCTTTTTTTTTCTATTAGATCCTTGTGTTTTTCTTATGGGTCTGTAGCATAAGCTGCATACTAAACCTTTGTCAGTTTTCAACTTCTAAAAATATCTGTTCCCACTCTGTTACCTCTCTGTTAACTTTGTTTATACTGTTTTTTAAAAAACAGAAATCTTGAACGTTGATGGGATGAAATCTATTTTTTTTTGTACCTTGGGCTCTTTAAAATCTTTTCCAAAAATGCTGACTTTGAAGTTCATATTTATTTTTAACAAATTTTCATCTGTTTGTGGTTATACTTTTACTTTATACATTTAGGCCTTTCTTCATTTAGATTTTTTAAATGTAGTGTTCAGTAGGTATCTAACTTTATTTCCAAAAACTGAGCCACTTTTCACCAATCCTCTTTGCTAAATAATTAATCATTCTCACTAATTTGTGACGCTACCTCTATCACATGCTGGGTTGCCTTGTAGTTTTATTTAGATTTGTTTTTGCTTATTTAATTTGTTTATATATGTCTAGATTTGTTCCTTGTCCCTTACTCTATTCCTTTGGTTTATTTGTCTGTTCCTATGCCAGTAACACACTGTTTGTATTATTTTGCTTTTATTGTAATCAGTTTGATTGTCAGCAGAACAAATGTTGCTCTTTGTTGCTTCTTTTTTAATTGGATTAATTATTTGTGGGGCTCAATTCTTCTATAGAATTTTACAATCAATTTGTTTAATTCTCCAAAACTCCTGCTGGAATTTAATTGAATGTAGAAATTGATTTGGGGCTAATAGACATCTTCAGGAGAAGGCAATGGCACCCCACTCTAGTACTCTTGCCTGGAAAATCCCATGGATGGAGGAGCCTGGTAGGCTGCAGTCCATGGAGTCGCTAGGAGTCGGACACGACTGAGCGACTTCACTTTCACTTTTCACTTTCGTGCATTGGGGAAGGAAATGGCAGCCCACTCCAGTGTTCTTGCCTGGAGAGTCCCAGGGACAGGGGAGCCTGGTGGGCTGCCGTCTATGGGGTCGCACAGAATCAGACACGATTGAAGCAACTTAGCAGCAGACATCTTCCCAAGATTAAGTCATTCCAAACACATATATAGTGTTTCTTTTTATTTAGGACTTTTGTTTAATGGTTTTTAAAAATTCAGTGTTTTTTCCCCTTGTGGTCTTGTGCCTTTGTTGTTAATCCCTAAGGCCTTTGTGCTTTTCATTACTATTATCAGAGACCGATTTACTGTCATCTCCAGGATCCTGGGAAGGGCTAGAAATGTGATCATGTGATTATAAAATTGCAGACACAGAGTATTTCAGTCACAATTGGTAAAGTCTGTTGTCTTTTTCCCTTCCAACCTCCCCTCTGCTACATCTCCCTTACTGTTGAGCAGTATTGGCGTGATCACAGGTATTTGAGGGGGAGGGTCCAGCTAAAGGGAATTTGAGCTGAAGCTACATCTAATTTGTTCACATGGTCACAATCACTTCCATGTATGGTTAAGTCATTGCTAGGGGCCCTAGTATCAGAATGGCTTCCAAGAATTCATGGAATTTCTTCTCCCACTGTCCTGACTAATCAGACATCTGGATATAAAGGTGACTAGATGTATGGAAGCCAAGTGGATAATTAAATTTTAAAATAACATGTTGCTTTTGTGACCTCCATTGTACTGTTCAATTTTTTTAGTTATAATTAGTTGTGATTTCTTATTCTAAATAAACATTTATTTTATACCTAATTTTCAATCTATAATTTTGTTTTATTCTTCTTAAACAGGGCTCCTCAAATTGCATAAACTTCTGACCTCAAAACTGGATTTGTCCTCTAAGTACTGTCACTGGTATTGATGCTTACTATATTCAAATGTCTGTGTTGATCTAGAATCCAACAGTTCAGTTCAGTCGCTCAGTCGTGTCCGACTCTTTGTGACCCCATGAATCGCAGCACGCCAGGCCTCCCTGTTCATCACCAACTCCCTTTGCTAAACTCTTCTATTAGTTCTAAAAATTTGTCTGCTGACTCCTTTGAGTTTTCTCATTAAGTTATCATTTTATCTGCTAATAGTAACTTGTATCTCTCTTTCCAGTACTTAACATTTTTAAATTTATTTTTCTTATCTTATTACACTGGGCAAGACCTTCAGTATTCTGTTGAAGAGTTTGATGGCAATAGTGGACACTACTAGAAACATATCAAAAGCTTCTTCTTTCAGTATGATGTTTGCCAAAGGCTTTGGTTATCTAGTCTTTATCAAGTTAGAAAAGCTCCTATTTTCCTAAGAGTTTTATAAAAATTAGTTTTTAATGAAATAAAATTTGATTGGAACACAGCCATGTCCATTCATTTACATACTGTCTATGGTTGCTTTTACATAGGACACTGAAACGACTTAGCAGCAGCAGCAGCACAGAGTTAAGTAATTGAAATAGATACTGTCTAGCTCAGAAAGCCTAAAATATGTATTATCTCACCCTTGGTAAGAAAGTTTGCCAACATCTGCTTTATAATGATAAATTATATTGAGAGACTTTCTAATAAACTATGTTTTTATATTACTGGGGTAAAATTTTCCCATTCAAAGTACTTTAATTCTTCACAGTATAACTTAAATTCAGTAAAGCATGGTAATCTTAGATGTATCACTTAATGAATTTTTACATACTTATACATCCATTTAAATACCATTCAGACCAAGATATTGAATATTTCCACACTGTTGATTCTTGAATTCCCTGAACTGGTCTATATTGCTAGCCTCTCACCCCTAAGGTAATGACTCTTCTGAACTCTGTCCATAGATTCATTTTGCCTGTCTTGAAATTCTCAGAAATGGAATCATATAGTAGATAGTCTTATATGTCTGGCTTTTCACTCAACAATGTGGATTGCTGTGAATAGCAGTAGATAGATTTTTAAAATATTATTTGTGTATTAGTTGCCTAGTTGTGCCAACTCTTTACAACCCCATGGACTGTAGCCTGCCAGGCTCCTCTGTTCATGAAATTCTCAAGGCAAGAATACTGGAGTGGGTTGCCATTTCCTCCTAAAGGGGATCTTCCTGACCCAGGGATCAAACCCAGGTCTCCTGCATTGCAGGCAGATTCTTTACCTTCTGAGCCACCAGAGAAGCCCACAAAATACTATTTAATATTCTATTATTTGAATAAGATGCATTGATTTTTAACACAGTATTAGATTTCACTGTTTTATTGAAGTTTTTTTTTTTATATACACATATATATTCTTAAAGAAAAGTGACCTAAAGTTTTCTCTTTTTTTCTTAAATTTTTAATTTTGGCAGTGCTGTATGGCTTGCAAAGATCTCAGCTCCCCAGCCAGGGGTTGAACGTGGGCCATGGCAGTGAGAGTGCAAAGTCCTAACCACTAGAACACTAGGGAACTCCCTAAAGTTTCCTCTTCTTATGTTGTTGTTTTTTTGTATGTGTGTGTCAAGTCTATACGAAGTTATATCAAGTTCATGAAATGATCTGGACAGTTTTCCCTTTTTTATTTTCGCAACAATTTGTGTTGGCTGCTAATTACTTATTGCTTGAAATTTTAGTAGAATTTACCTAGGAATACTTATAAAATACCCTGGGACTTTTGGGGTAGCAAATTACCATGTTAATTTGTCATTTTGCTGTTAGTCTTCAAGTATTATATTTTCAATTTCAACATGATATATTTTCCAAAAATATGTATATTTCATCAAGGGTTTCAAATGTATATTATTGTACGTATGTATATAGCTGTTCTAATGGTTTATATTTTAAAATCTTGGTTCTATCTCCTGCTTAATTCTGTAATGTGGTTATTTGAAAAACTTTTATTTCTTGATGTTTATTTGATTAGTCTCTTTAAAAATGTTTACTTGAGGGAGAACAAGATGGCAGAGAAGTCGGTGGACATGGAGTACATCTCTCTCCATGGATACATCAGGAATACGCCTTCAGACATAGAAGTGCATGCAGAACACCAGCCGAGAGGGGACAGGAGTAACTGACCAGAGGAAAAGAATATACAGAACCATTCAAAACTTGGTAGGATGAAGGAACTAGGGAAGAAACAGGAGAGTGAGTAGGATAGAACCTGCCCTCCACAGGTGGGGGAACTGAAGCAAGGGCCCAATCTTCACATCGGGACAATTGTCTGAGCCAGAAGAGAAACATTTAAGGCTGAGAAGGAAACAGCTGGTCTGTGGCAGCCTAAGTGGAATGAGAATCAGACAGTCCTTCCCACAGCCATACATACCCTGTGTAGGTACACAGGTCCCCTGGAAGGTGCAGTTGCTGGGAGCTGGAGTTCAGGGATTGTGGAGCGATCCCAGGGCGAGGGCTGCAGCTGACTGCGGAGAGACGGATGGAGAGGAGGTGAGGCAGGAAACTGTGGTGGGAAATGCCTGTGGAAGCCGGGCAGCCATGGAAGCAAGGCAGTACTGCTGAGTCCCACATAGAGGGTGGAGCTCTCACCACCGCCTCTCTCCCCCAGCACATCAGCATCAGCAGCTGAACAGTAGAGAAGCTGGCCCGTCACACGCCCGACACACTGAATACAGAGCAGGACCCTACCCAGGGTGCTCCTTTCAGTGCCTGACACACTGATCTGCAGAGCAGGATCCCAGCCAGGGGGAGTCCCTCTATGCGCCTGACACACTGAACCACAGAGAAGGACCCCAGGCAAAGGAGCCCTCTAAGTGCCAGCATGGGCGGAGCTACGGAGAAAGCCTGGCCAAAGAGGCCCTCTGATGGCCAGCTACAAGAGGGTAGGAAAAACCACTCTGATAGGGCCATGACTGGAGGCGGTCTGTGTCCCTGCACACTTGGCACCACCAGGGTCCCCACAAGCTAAGCAGCTGCGCCACCTTCATGCTCAGCTCTCACTGGGGCAGAGCTGCCGCAGGCAAAAAACGTCTTGCATCTATGCACACAGAGTCACTTTGGTAGTGTCCAGCTCTTTTTGACCCTGTAGACTGTGGCCTGCCAGGCTTCTCTGTCAGGGACGGGGGTTCTCCAGGCAAGAATACTGGAGCATATTGGCCAATACTGGTTGCCATACCCTTCTAGAGGGCTGTATTTCCTGCTGCCCTAGCTGCCAATTCCCCTGAGTAGCTGGTGCTGCCAGAACCCCTGTGACCCAAGAAACTACACCACCTCCACCCCTGGCCCTCACAGGGACAAACCCAAGTCCTCCAGGGCAGCCTCAGGAGCAAACCCCAGTGAACGACCCACATGCAGAGGTGGAAATAAAACCACAATTGAAACCCAGGGGAAGTACGGTTAAGGGAAAAGACCCAAAACCTTCCCACCAGCTGTACAAGCTGCAGATTAAACTACACAATCAAGTAGGCAGACTCTGTGTCTATGGAATATTTATTTTGTAATTGCCATTTGTCTGGGGATCATCTTTGGTTTCCCATTTCTGGATATTTGTTTTAATCTCACTTAATGCAATAACACTGAGGAGATCTCTAGTTTTTCCCAATCTGTTGTTTTCCTCTATTTCTTTGCATAGATGGGAAAACAGTGGAAACAGTGTCAGACTTTATTTTTTGGGGCTCCAGAATCACTGCAGATGGTGACTGCAGCCATGAAATTAAAAGACGCTTACTCCTTGGAAGAAAAGTTATGACCAACCTAGATAGTATATTCAAAAGCAGAGACATTACTTTGCCGACTAAGGTCTGTCTAGTCATGGCTATGGTTTTTCCTGTGGTCATGTATGGATGTGAGAGTTGGACNGCCATGAAATTAAAAGACGCTTACTCCTTGGAAGAAAAGTTATGACCAACCTAGAAAGTATATTCAAAAGCAGAGACATTACTTTGCCGACTAAGGTCAGTCTAGTCAAGGCTGTGGTTTTTCAGTGGTCGTGTATGGATGTGAGAGTTGGACTGTGAAGAAGGCTGAGTGCCGAAGAATTGATACTTTTGAGCTGTGGTGTTGGAGAAGACTCTTGAGAGTCCCTTGGATCACAAGGAGATTCAACCAGTCCATTCTGAAGGAGATCAACCTTGGGATTTCTTTGGAAGGAATGATGCTAAAGCTGAAACTCCAGTACTTTGGCCACCTCATGAGAAGAGTTGACTCATTGGAAAAGACTCGGATGCTGGGAAGGATTGGGGGCAGGAGGAGAAGGCGACAACCGAGGATGAGATGGCTGGATGGCATCACAGACTCGATGAACATGAGTCTGAGTGAACTCCGGGAGTTGGTGATGGACAGGGAGGCCTGGGGTGCTGCGATTCATGGGTCGCAAAGAGTTGGACACGACTGAGTGGCTGAACTGAACTGAACTGAACCCAGTCTTGGTTGACTGCCTTGTACACCCTTATGGGTTGACATTCTGCACACCCATATCTGTGGGGATTCCTTTTGCCTTTCTAATTAATTGATTTAGGAGATAATTGCTGAGCTCCTACTATGTGACAGGCAGTTTTTAAAAAAATAATTTAAAATATGCTTTTAAAGCAATTTTTTTTAAAGTAACTTAAATTTCTTTGAGACAAAATACAAAGTCAGTATACAAATATATGTGATACATATAGTATGAAAGATGGGGCATCAGTATAAGAAAAATTATCAAAAATGAAAGTTACAGAACAATGCTTTTCACTAATATAAAAGTAAAGATATTCAGAAAAATTATACCTAAAATATAGCAATATATAGGTAGGGTAAAACATTCCAATCAAGTGGGTTTAATGCTAAGAATGCAAAGCCTTGTTTAAGATTTGAAAACCAGTTAAGGTACTATCTACAGTTAGATATTAAAGGAGAGATACTGCATGATTTTCTTCACAGATTCAAAAAGAGCATTTGACAAAATTTAATATCCATTCATGATTAAATCTCTTAGAAGATTAGGAATGAAAGAAAACATCTTTAAACTGAAAACTGTTCATTTAAAATATACAGCTATCAGTTCAGTTCAGTCATTCAGTCATGTCTGACTTTTTGCAATCCCATGGACTGTAGCATGCCAGGCTTCCCTGTCCATCACCAGCTCCCAGAGCCTACTCAAACTCACGTCCATTGAGTCAGTGATGCCATCCAACCATCTCATTTTCTGTCTTCCCCCTTCTCCCGTCTTCAATCTTTCCCAGCATCAGGGTCTTTTCAAATGAGTCAGTTCTTTGCATCAGGTGGCCAAAATATTGGAGTTTCAGCTTCAGCATCAGTCCTTCCAGTGAATATTCAGGACTGATTTTCTTTAGGATTGACTAGTTTGATCTCCTTGCTGTCCAAGGGACTCTCAACAGGCTTCTCCAACACCACAGTTCAAAAGCATCACTTCTTCGGCAGTCAGCTTTCTTTATACTCCAACTCTCACATCCATTCATGACTACTGGAAAAACCATAGCTTTGACTAGACGGACATTTGTTGGCTAATTAATGTCTCTGATTTTTAATATGCTGTCTAGGTTGGTCATAGCTTTTCTTCTAAGGAGCAAAGTGCTAACATCACATTTAATGGACAACAGAATGTTCCCCCCTAAAATCAGAAGCAAGGCAAAATGTATCTGACCACCACTTACTCTCAGCATTGTCCTGGATGTTCTAACCAGCAAGGAAAATAAATAAAAGCTTGTAGTTTGGAAGGGAAGAATAATAACACTGTCTTTTATCGCACGTTCCATGATTTAAAGTCATAAAAAACTTATGAAAAGGCTACTATTAGAACTAATATGTCAGTTCTGGGAAGATATACATTTAGCATACAAAAATCAATTATAGCTTTAGATATTAGCAACAAGCCTCTGTAAAATCAGATAAAATAAAACACTGCCACTAGATATAGCACTAAAACATTTAAAAGTTTGAGCTGCTTTTTTGAGCATTTCTTAAAATCTATACAATTAAATTACAAAGTAGTACTGAGAGAAATTAAAGAACACTCAAACAATTGGAGACCTATACATGTACATGCACATGGATAGAAAAACTCAGTACTAATCACACATCAACTCTCCCCAAACTGACAGATATGAAGCTATCACAATCAAATCACATCTACATTAAAATATACAGGATATTGAATAGACAAATATATAAACAAAAGAGAACAAAGTACCATTTTTAGTCTATACCTATGTGATTAATTTTGATAAAAGCTTCCAGGTAATCAATAGGCAAACAAAAATCATTTCAGCAAATGATGTTGGAACATCATACATAATATTGACAAGTCAGAGACCTATAAAAGTTAAAGCTCTAAAACTAATGAGAAAACACGGAAGAATACTTTGTGACTTTGGATAAGGAAAGATTCCTTAGAGAGAAAAAAAACTGATAAATTGGACATTTCTCATAATTAAGATACCATTAAAGAATTAAGACATTCATTTAGAAAAAAAAGTTTTACAATATATATAAGATGTGTATAAGAGACAGGGACTGTGAAGAAGGCTGAGTGCCGAAGAATTGATACTTTTGAGCTTAGAGATCAAGCCCTGAGCCTTTGGAGTGGGAGCACTGACTCCAAGACCCTAGACTACCAGAGAACTAACCCTAGGGAGTATCAGATAGTGAGAACTCACACAAAGGCAACCACTTGAATACAAGACCTGGCATCACCCAACCACCAGTAGCACCCTGTGCAGGATGCCTCATCTAAACAACAAAAAAAAACAAAAATACAAACCCAATCAGTAGCAGACAGGATTACCACCTCACTCAGCCTTGGCCATCAGAGGAAAAACAAACAAACAAAAACTCAGCACAAATCTCACCCTATAGGAAGCTTAAACAAACCACTGGACCAACCTTAGGAGGACCAACCTTAGAAACCAAAAGGAAGAAAGAATTAAACCCTGAAACCTGGGGAAAGGAGACCTCAAACAGTAAGCTTTAAAAAAAAGGAAAGAAAGAAAGAAAAGGCAGAGAAATACTACACAAATGAAGGAACAAACTAGAAACACAGAAGTTCAAATAAATGAAGAGGAAATAGGCAAACTACCTGAAAAAGAATTCGGAATAATGATAGTAAAGATGATCAAAAACCTTGAAAATAAAATGGAGAAAATGCAAGAATCTATTAACAATGACCTAGAAGAATTAAAGAATAAACATATAGAGACAAACAACACAATTACTGAAATTAAAAATACTCTAGAAGGAATCAATAGCAGAATATCTGAAGCAGAAGAACAAACCAGTGAGCTGGAAGATAAAATGGTGGTAATAACTTCTGAGGAACAGAATAAAGTAGAAAGAATGAAAAGAACTCAGGACAGTCTCAGAGACCTCTGGGACAATATCAAACACACCAACATTTGAATTATAGGGGTCCCAGAAGAAGAGGAGAAAAAGAAAGAGTATAAGAAAATTTTTGAAGAGATTATAGTTGAAAATTTCCCCAACATGGAAAAGGCAATAGTCAATCAACTCTAAGAGGCACAAAGAGTCCCATACAAGATAAACCCAAGGAAAAACATGCCAAGACACATACTAATGAAACTAACAAAGACTAAACACAAAGAAAGAATATTAAAAGCAGCAGGGGAGAAGCAATAAGTAACATACAAGGGAAACCCCATATGCTTAACAGCTGATCTTTCAGCAGAAACTCTGCAGGCCAGAAGGAAATGGCAGGATATATTTAAAATACTGATAGGGAAAAATCTACAACCGAGATTATAGCACCCAGCAAGGATCTCATTCAGAATTGATGGAGAAATAAAAAGATTTTCAGACAAGCAAAAGTTAAAAGAATTCAGTACCACCAAACCAGCTTTACAGCAAATTTTAAAGGGACTTAAATAGTCAAGAAATACAAGAGAAGAATAAAGATCTACAAAATCAACCCCAAACAATTTAGAAAATTGCAATAGGAACATAAATATCAGTAATTACTTTAGATGTAAATGGAGTAAATGCTCCAACCAAAAGACACAGACTGGCTGAATGGATACAAAAACAAGAGCCATATATATGCTGTCTACAAGAAACCCACTTCAGACCTCAAGACACATATAGACTGAAAGTAAGAGGATTGAAAAATATATTCCATGCAAATGGCAAGCAAAAGAAAGCTGGAGTAGCAATCCTCATATCAGACAAAATAGACCTTAAAATAAAGAAGATTACAAGAGATAAGGAAGGACACTACATAACAATCAAGGGATCAATCCAAGAGGAAGACATAGCAATTATAAATATCTATGCACCCAACACAGGAGCACCTCAATACATAAGACAAACACTAACAGACATAAAAGGAGAATTTTTGACAGTAACACAAAAATAGTAGGAGACTTTAGCACCCCACTCACACCGATGGACAGATCATCAAAACAGAAAATTAATAAGGAAACACAAGTCTTAAATGATACATTAGATGAGATGCAGCTCTTTGATATTTTCAGGACATTCCATCGAATGCAGAATATACCTTCTTCTCAAGTTCACATAGAACATTCTCCAGGATAGACCACATCTTGGGTCACAAATCAAACCTCAGTAAATTTACGAAAGCTGAAATCATATCAAGCTTCTTCTCCAACCACAACACTATGAGACTAGATATCAATTACAACGAAAAAACTATAAGAAACACAAACATATGGAGATTAAACAACACGTTTCTAAATAACCAACAGGCTACTGAAGAAATCAAAAGGGAAATCAAAAAATTTCTAGAAACAAGTGACAATGAAAGCACGACAACTCAAAACCTATGGGACGCACCAAAAGCAGTTCTCAGAGGGAAGTTTATAGCAATTCAATCCTACCTCAAGAAACAAGAAAAACATTGAATAGACAACCTAACTTTATACCTAATACAACTGGGAAAAGAAGGACAAAAACATCCAAAAATTAGTAGAAGTAAAGAAATCATAAAGATCTGAGCAGAAATAAATAAAAAAGAAATGAAAGAAACAATAGTAAAGATTAATAAAACTAAAAGCCAGTTATTTGAGAAGACAGACAAAACTGACAAGCCTTTAGCCAGACTCATCAAGAAAAAAAAAAAAAAGAGAAAAGAACCAAATCAACAAAATTAGAAATGAAAAAGGAGAGATTACAACAGACAATGCAGAAATACAAAGGATTATAAGAGACTATTATGAATATGGCAATATGGCAATAAAATGGATAACCTGGAAGAAATGGACAGATTCTTAGAAAAGTTCAATCCTCCAAGACTGAACCAGAAAGAAGTATAAATTATGAACAACTGAATTACAAGCACTGAAATTGAAGCTGTGATCAAAAGTCTCCCAAAAAACAAAAGCCTGGAACCAGAAGGCTTCACAGGAGAATTCTATCAAATATTTAGAGAAGAACTAGTGCCTATATTTCTAAAGCTCTTTCAAAAAAATTGCAGAGAAAGGAACACTTCCAAACTCTTTCTGTGAGGCCACCATCATCCTGATACCAAAATCAGACAAAGACAACACACAGAAAAGAAAACTATAGGCCAATATCACTGATGAACTAGATGCAAAAATCCTCAACAAAATTTTAACAAACAGAATTCAGCAACACATCAAAAAGCTCACACACCATGATCAAGTTGGGTTTACTTCAGGAATGCAAGGATTCTTTGATATATGCAAATCAATCAATGTGATACACCATATTAATAAATTGAAAGATAAAAACCATATGATAATCTCATAGAGGCATAAAAAGCCTTTGACAAAATTCACCACCCATTTATGATTAACACTCTTCAAAAAATGGGCATAGAAGGAATCTACCTCAATATAGTAAAGGCTATATATGATAAGCCTACAGCAAACATTATTCTCAATGGTGAAAAACTGAAAGCCTTCCCCCTAAGATCAGGAACAAGACAAGGGTGTCCACATTCCCCACTATTATTCCACATAGTTCTGGAAGTCCTAGCTACAGCAATCAGAGAAGAAAAAGAAATAAAAGGAATCCAGATCAGAAAAGAAGAAGTAAAGTGCTCACTGTTTGCAGATGACATGATACTATACACAGAAAACCCTAAAGATAGTATCAGAAAATTACTAAAGCTAATCAGTGAAATTAGCAAAGTTGTAGGATACAAAGTCAATGCACAGAAACCACTTGCATTTCTATATACTAACAATGAAAAATCAGAAAGAGAAATTAAGGAATCAATCCCATTCACCATTACAACAAAAAGAATTAAATATCTAGGACTAAACTTACCTAGGGAGACAAAAGAACTGTACATGGAAAATTATAAGATGCTGATGAAAGAAATCAAAGATGACATAAACAGATGGAGAGATAGTCCATGTTCCTGAGTAGAAAGAATCAATATTGTGAAAATGACTATACTATCAAATGCAATCTACAGATTCAGAGTGATCCCTATCAAACTACCAATGACATTTTTCACAGAACTAGAACAAAAAATTTCACAATTCACATGGAAACACAGAAGACCCCAAATAACAAAAGCAGTCTTGAGAAAGAAGAATGGAGCTGGAGGAATCAATCTTCCTGACTTCAGATTATACTACAAAGCTACAGTCATCAAGACAGTATGGGACTGTCACAGAAACAGAAATATAGACCAATGGAATAAGATAGAAAGCCCAGAAATAAACCCATGCACCTATGGGTACCTTATTTTTGACAAAGGAGGCAAGAATATACAATGGGGCAAAGACAGTCTCTCCAATAAATGGTTCTGGGAAAACTGGACAGCTACATGTTAAAGAATGAAATTAGAACACTACCTAACACCATATACAAAGATAAACTCAAAATGGATTAAAGAGCTAAATGTAAGACCCAGAACTATAAAACCCTTAGAGGAAAACATAGAACACTTGATGACATAAATCAAGGCAAGATGTTCCATGACTCACCTCCTAGAGTAATGGAAATAAAAACAAAAGTAAACAAGTGAGACCTGATTAAACTTAAAAGCTTTTGCACAGCAACAGAAACTATAAGCAAGGTGAAAAGACAACCCTCAGAATGGGAGAAAATAATAGCAAATGAAACAACTGACAAAGGATTAATTTCCAAAATATACAAGCAGCTCATACAACTCAATGCCAGAAAAACAAGCAATCCAATCAAAAAGTGGGGAAAAGACTTAAACAGACATTTCTCCAAAGACATACAGATGGCTAACAAACACATGAAAAGATGCTCAACAGTGCTCATTGTTAGAGAAATGCAAATCAAAACTGCAATGAGATATCACCTCACACTGGTCAGAATGACCATCATCAAAAAGTCTACAAACAATAAATGGTGGAGAGAATGTGGAGAAAAGAGAACACTCTTGCACTGTTGGTGGGAATGTAAATTGATACAGCCACAGATTAAAGACCTAAATGTAAGACCAGAAACTATAAAACTCTTAGAGGAAAACATAGGCAGAACACTCGATGACATAAATCAAAGCAAAATCCTCTATGACCCACCTCCTAGAGTAATGGAAATAAAAACAAAAGTAAACAAGTGGGACCTGATTAAACTTAAAAGCTTTTGCACAGCAACAGAAACTATAAGCAAGGTGAAAAGACAACCCTCAGAATGGGAGAAAATAATAGCAAATGAAACAACTGACAAAGGATTAATTTCCAAAATATACAAGCAGCTCATACAACTCAATGCCAGAAAAACAAGCAATCCAATCAAAAAGTAGGGAAAAGACTTAAACAGACATTTCTCCAAAGACATACAGATGGCTAACAAACACATGAAAAGATGCTCAACAGTGCTCATTGTTAGAGAAATGCAAATCAAAACTGCAATGAGATATCACCTCACACTGGTCAGAATGACCATCATCAAAAAGTCTACAAACAATAAATGGTGGAGAGAATGTGGAGAAAAGAGAACACTCTTGCACTGTTGGTGGGAATGTAAATTGATACAGCCACTATGAAAGACGGTATGGAGATTCCTTAAAAAACTAGGAATAAAACCACCATATGACCCAGCAATCCCACTCCTAGGCATACACTGAGGAAATCAGGGTTGAAAAAGGCACATGTATTCCATTGCTCATTGCAGCAGTATTTACAATAGCTAAAACATGGAACCAACCTAGATGTCCATCAACAGATGAAAGGATAAAGAAGTTGTGGTACATATACACAATTAAATATTACTCAGCCATAAAAAGGAACACATTTGAGTCAGTTCTGATGAGGTGGATGAACCTAGAACCTATAATACAGAATGAAGTGAGTCAGAAAGAGTAAGATAAATATCATATTCTAATGCATATATACAGAATCTAGAAAAATGGTACTGAAGAATTTACTCACAGGGCAGCAATGGAGAAACAGACACAGAGAATAGACTTATGGACATGGGGAGAGGGGAGGAGAGCGGGGGATGTATGGAAAGAGTAACATGGAAACTTAAATTACCATATGTAAACTAGATAGCCAATGGGAATTTGCTGTATGGCTCAGGAAACTCAAACAGGAGCTCTGTATCCACCTCGAGAGGTGGGATGGGGCAGGAGATGGGAGGGAAGTTCAAAAGGGAGGGGATATATGTATATCTATGGCTGATTCATGTTGAGGTTTGACAGAAAACAACAAAATTCTGTAAAGCAATTATCCTTCAATAAAAAAATAAATAAAAAATAGTGTTTATGAGTCTTTTCAAAGAAATTTGGGGGGCTTTCTTAAGTCATATGTATTGCATTTACTACTCTTGCTATTGTTCTTAATTTCATTGATTTCTCCTCTAATCTTTATCATTTCCTTCTTGTTTATTTGGATTTTCTCTACTGTTTTTTTTTTTCCCTCCAGATCTGAATACATAGTTCATTTGTTTTCAATCTTATTTTATGATGGTTGTGTTTAAAGCTATAAATTTTCCTCTTGGCACTACTTTATTTATAGTACATAAATTTGACATGCAGAGCTTTCCTTGATATTCAGTTCTAAGTAATTCATAATTTTCCTTAATATTTTCTTTTTAGTCTAAGGGTTATAGGTAGTATGTTTTTATTTTTCAGACATGTAAGATATCTTGATTACTTCTTTGGTCTCTTCCCACCTATTGTCTCTCCTGACTGCCATCATGTTGACATTATCTGGATTTTAGTTCCAGATTTAATATATATTCATCATTTATTCAAGCAACAATAAAACAATAAATTCTTTTTCAACCTTATTTTTCTTATATATGGAAGATTCACTTTCTTTTTTTATTGCTGAAATAAATTCTGTGTACATCTTTATGCCTAAGGATATCTTTATTTTGCCTTCACAGTTAAATAAATATTTAGCTGTATATAAAATTCAAAGGACTGCTGCCTCTAGCCCACGCACGGGCCCTTTGAGCCTGGTGCTCTCCGTGCAGCGCTGGGTCTGTGCAGCAAAGCAACCACTGGAGAAGCCAGTCAGTTGCCCTTCCCTTCCTTCTGACAGAGCTCTCACTCTGTCTCTTATAGACATCTTGTCTCTCCTGACTGCCATCATGTTGACATTATCTGGATTTTAGTTCCAGATTTAATATATATTCATCATTTATTCAAGCAACAATAAAACAATAAATTCTTTTTCAACCTTATTTTTCTTATATATGGAAGATTCACTTTCTTTTTTTATTGCTGAAATAAATTCTGTGTACATCTTTATGCCTAAGGATATCTTTATTTTGCCTTCACAGTTAAATAAATATTTAGCTGTATATAAAATTCAACAATTTCTAGATATAATTTGATTGTCACCCCATTGTCACTCTGATTCTCCTTATTTGTACATGACCTGCTTTTTCTCTTTGGAAGTTTTCTCTGTGTTTCTGATGCTTTTAGATTTCTCCTTAATGCATCTGTGTATGAGATTTTTTTTCTTCTCCATCTTGTTCAGCACTCTCTTAACCCTTTCTGTCTGAAGGCTAATTTATTCCTTTAATTCTGCAAAAAGTTAAGTCACTGTTTCTTTCAGTATTTTCTTCCCTTTGTTTATTCCTTTATATTCTCCAGAGGCTCATGACAGAAATCTGTTGGTGAGTGTATTCCTAGCCTGTTTCTCAAATTTCTCACAGTCTTTCCCCTTATCTGAATTGGGGGAAAAAAAACTCAGTTTTTCTTCCAACGTTTCTCCTTTACTCTCACTCTATTACATCACTCACAACACTTCTGACATCAGATGTATGGGTTTTCCCCATACCTAGCAATTCGCAACACCGGCTAGATGTCTGAAGTTTAACTCAATTCTTACACAATATACACGGAGATAATGTCCCACCCCACAGGTTAAGGGCTCAGTGCCACAAGACTACACCCTACTGTCAATCAGAAGTCAGAGGTCCCTACCACAACTTCTGTCCAGGGTGTCTACAAATCAAAGGTTCCCACACTCCCTCCCCAAGTTCAATTAATTTGCTCAACTGGCTCATAGAACTCAGGGAAATGCTTACTCATATTTATTACTTTATTTAAGGATATGATAAAGGGTGCAGATGAACAGCCAGATGGAGAGATACATCTGCAAGGTCTGGGATTGTCCCAAACGCAAGAGTTTCTGTCCCAGTAGAGTTGGGGTGCATCATCCTCCTGGTATGTGGGTATGTTCACCAATCTGGAACTGCTTCAAGCCTCACACTATGGGGATTTTTATGGATGCATCCCCACGTAAGCATGATCAGTTAGCTCCATTTCTAGTTCCTGCCCCCTCTCTTGAGAAGTGGGAGTGGGACTGAAACTTCCAAGATTCTAATCATGTCTTGGTCATTGTGGTGGCCACTCCCATCCAAGAGCTATCCAGGAGCCCACCCGGTCACCTCATTAGAACAAAGGACACTCCTGTCACCCAGGAAGTTACGAGAGCTTTGGCAGCCTGGAATCATGAACTGGATCAAAGATCAAATATTAGGGGAAAGGGTGTTCCTGACACCCTCACCACTTAGGGAATTATGAGAGTTTTAGGAGTGCTGTGCCAGGAACCGGGGCAGGGACCAATATATGTATTTTCTATTATCTCACACTGTCCCTAGAAAAGGTCTTTGACCTCTGTTTATCCTCTTATGCTGCACAAAGTTGGGTTTAGTTGAAAAGAATGTTCCCCAAAGCCAAGTCTCCATCCCAGCTGGTCCCTCTGATGCTGAGGTTGAGGAAGTCAGGAAGTTGGTGAAAGGCCATTTCCAGGATCTCATTTCTTGGGACCATTCATTCATTCACTCATTTAGGAGCATTTATTCCTGTCTGCTCTGTGCCAGGCCCTCTCCTGGGTCCTGGAGGCACTTGGTCTCTGATGGCTCCTCCAACACACTCATCGCTGTCCTCTTTGCTTAAAATTCTGCTCCAGCCACTCTGACCTCTCCAGCACCTTAAAGAGGCCAGGCGTGCTGCCCTCACAGGGCTTCCTCTTCCCCTCTGCACCTAAAATGTCCTCTCCTCCTCCACCTTCTCTGTCCTTGCTGATGTTTACGCTGATGACCTTTTCTCATCATTCAAGTCTCAATTCAAACATTGCGTCCTCAAAGAGACCATCCCTGCCCACTCCCTAAAGTAGTCAGCCCTCTGGTCACCCTGTTTTATCCTGTTTGATTTCACTCCCTCTCTTTTCCTCCCTTGCTTCTGTCTCATCGCCGAGACAGCTCTTGAAGATCAGCAGGGAAGGGATTGTCCATTCCCATTGTGTAGATGACGAGACTGAGGTTAATGAAAGAACAGTTATATACCGAAGGTCAGGTGTAACCTCAGATCGGTGGTCTAGCCAGGACTGTCCTCTGCTACCTCCTGTTAATGTGTACGTTCTCACCTGAGTGTGTGTCCACAGATGTGTGTTCACACGTGAACATGCATGAAGTGTTTAAATGTCCATGCAGTCTTCCTGTTGAGATCAGTGTGAGGGTCGTGTGCTAGGGGTTGTCTCAGGCTTGGCCCCAGGGCTGCAGACTCTATTCCCAGAAAGTACCATCCTCCCCCGTCGACCCCCTCCCCTCCCCACTACCTCTCCCCTTCCAGACTGCTTACTGCTCATCCCCCGCTCCTGCCCTGCCTCCCCCTCCCAAAGAGGTCCTCCTCCTCGCCTGAGGTCCCCAGAGGGCTTTGTTCCTGCTGCCAGCAGAGCTGTGTGGGCAGTGTGTGGCCGCCAGTCCACTCCCGCTGTGCTGTGCTGAGCCCCTGCCCACTGCCTCACCCTCTCCTCCTCCTCTCGTTGCAAATAGTAGGACGTTCACCTTGGATCTGACCTCCCTCTCTACAAGAAAACCGCCCCTCTTCTCCTCCTCAATTTGATCGGTTGCCTGCCCAGGGCTCTCATGCTCTGCAAGGCCAGGAGGGCCTTTCTGTCATCAAGGGAGCAAAGCTCACCCCCTCTATATTCAGGTCGTGTTGGGGGGGAGCCTGACTTGCCTCTCGCCTCCCTCTGCTTAACAGAGCAGTGAACGGGGAGCCAGGGCCTCCTTTGCGACTGTCGATTTTCCAGCTCAGCTTATCTGCGGCTTCATGTGGTGTTCTCTTGTCAGAGGAGCCGGGGGCTGTGTGTGTGACAACCGGGTTAAACAAATGCTGCATCCTCCCCGAGCCCTTAGTGCCCTGTCTCCGTGCTGAGGACAGCTGAGTGTCTCCCCGGCTTCCAGAGAAGATGCTAGCGTATTGTCACCTGCCTTTATTAGGTTTGTGTCTTACTCAAAATGCCTGGGGCCATCGCTCCACAGAGAGGAAGAGAGAGCAAGGACAAGCCTCCCTTTTTCCTTTTGCTTCCTGAGCAGCTGGTCCCCGGAAGGCGGCTGGGGTCGGGGAGGCAGGTCTGTAGGAAGCAGAGAGGAGAGACAGCACCATATGAAGTCAGGAAGCAGAGGAGACTCAGAGGCCAAGCTTGTGGAGGACGGCCAGCCTACAGTGGAGGCTCCCAGAACTCGGATCCGGAAGCTTTCCAGGCATCTCGCGTCCATCCTCCACTTGCCACAGTGGCCCATGGAAGCTTCTCCAAGCTCCCAGGGTAGGAGCTGATGAGACACTTAGCATTTTCCCTTGGGCAGGAGGAAACTCGAGTCTTGGCGGCCCCACTGGTGAACGCACGGAGCCACTGGATCTGAGGCCATGGATCTAGTGGCCCAGGGACTCTGTGGCCTCCCTGAACAGACAGACTGAAGAGCCAAGAGCCATGCAACAAATAAGTGCTTGGAGCCCCGGAAGGCAGTGGCTCCATCCAGGCCACTCTGCTCCAGGGCTGGAGGGATAGCTGAGCATTTGCTGTCTTCTCACACCGGTTGTCTTATTTCCTCTTGTCTTATTCAATTTTCTCAGCAGTCCTATGAGACAGCTGGTATCCTTTTCATTTTCCAGATAAGACAGTTGAGCTTCAGGAAGCCAGACGACTTTCTGAAGGTAACAGCCAGCCAGTGGAGGAACCAGGACGCAAAACTAGATCTTAGGGCAATGGCGCTAGTCCTCCCCCCGTGACACAAGCCAGTCCTGACAGTGGCTGGAACGGTGGCCCCTGCTGATGTGTGAGACGCTCGCCTTACAGGGCACGTCAAGAACACAAGTCAGGAAGGAGATGGTCCATCCGTCTCAAACAGGCATCTCCTGGGGTGGCTGTCTGCAATAGGCAATCGTGAGCCGAGCAGGCTGATGTTTGACACAGATCTCTACTGAACAACAGCTGTGACACGCATCCGCACGCTCACTCCCAACAGACTGGCACACGCAACCAGGCGCTGAGCTTGTCGGCATTCCCTTTTACACCCCCGCCTGCCTCCCCTGGGAATCTATTCAAATCTACTCAACAGAGCAGCCAGGAGAAGACGATAAACCCGTATCAATGCTGTGTTTCTCTTCGTCTCTCTCTTTGAAAAAAAGAAGAGGACTAGTGAAAAGCCTCATCCAGTATTCACTGGGAATCATCCTGACATGATCCCAGGAAAATAAGTTCTTTTCAAAGCCACGCTTCCAGCACATCCTCTCTCGTGACTGAGCGCGGGCTGAGCCTGCCGCGTGCGGGGCTCCATGGCTGGCAGAAGCACTGGCGGTAAGGCTTAATTATGATTCACAAAGCTGCGTTGCGGAGATGGTTTAAAGCCACTTAATTAGTGTAGGAATATACCACCATAATTATCCTGAAATGTGGCCTAATTAACCTATGGAAAAGCCAGGCCACTGGTAGGGAATGTCGGAGACATTAATAGTCTATTGATATACCCGGTCCACTCTCTGGCACAGCTTTGGGGGTACACAGGCCTGGGGGAGCAGACAGAGGAGAATACAGTTTGCCCTGCACAGTGATGATTTTAAAATATGTGAATTGAACAGGGAAAGGAAAAGGGTAATAATATTTACTGAGCACCTATTATGAGCCAAGCAGTGTTCAAATCCCTTTCTTATTTAATTTTCAAAATAATCCTTTACTATAGGTATTAAAGTTCAGAGAGGTTCATTAATGAACCCAAGATCACACAGCCAGAAAACAGCCAAACTGGAATTCATTCCTTAGTTAGTCTGCTCCAAAGGCTAGACTCTGCCAGTTATTGTTTACTGCCTCTGGTAGGCACAGAAGACTTGAGGAAATGGATGAAATAAAGAAAAGAGACCCCTTCAACTCTAAGGAGGCCCCATTCCTTCTGACATTTAGAAAAAGAGAGTGAACCAAGTTTCCTGAAGGCAGGTTCAAGCTATCAAGTGTATTGTGCAGGTGGGACACTCGGAATCTCCATTCACACAGGCTGCAAAGGTGATGACATCACCTCTAGAACACAGTGCAAGCCCGACAAAACCATTTACCGCAGTCCTGGGAGACCTAACTAGGTGACTCTAATTTCCTCTTGCACTTAAGTCTCCGGCCTCACCCTGGCTTTGAGTCCAGAGGTTGGACCTAAGCCAAGAGAAGTCACATCTTGGACAATCTTTAATGAAGCTTAAGGATTTGCTTCAGCTTTGAACCCAGCCCAGACACTACAGTGCCCAGGACACTCAAACACACCAGGATGAAAGCCCAGAGCCCTCCAGGGGGCGCCAGAGAGCCAGGCTTTTCTGCCTCGCAGTCTGTCTGGTCCGCAGGTCGAGGAGTATTCCAACAACGTCTTCATTCTTCCCTGATCAAAGGAGCTGGGATTGAACCTGCTGTAATCATCCGTCGGGGAGTTTGCTTAAAATTCCCCTAATTACGGGAGAGCAGAAAATTGCTACGCCTCAGACTGAATAGAGAAATCGAAGGCGCTCTGCTCTCAGCTGCCTAGGGGAGACAAGCCAGGATGGGAATAGAAGAGCTGGGAGAGGGAGGGGGTGCCATGGATGGCAGCGATGGGAGGGAGAGCGCCCTCCCCGTCTGTGCTAGGGAGTGGGGGAGGAAGCGGGGAAGCCAGCTGCAAGGGGGTCACGGTGGCTGGCTCAGGTGGTGCACGCCGCCAGCCCCCCACTCCCCTGCAGAGAGAAGGATGCAGGAGCCAACAGGGTGGGCACATAGGGAGGACCTAACCAGAATGCATCCTCCTTCTGGAGAGGCCAGGGGAGTCTCTAACTCTGGCTTAGATTAGAAAGTAGATTCTGGAACATCCTCTCTGCTAGGAGAGGGGAGGAAAGAGCAGACAGACAGGTCAGGCAGGGAACAAGCTGCCGGGATGGCGGGGGTGGGGTGCTGCAGAGCGGGCGGCCTCCAGGCTCCCTCTCTGAATGGGCCCAGCTTGAGTCCTCCGCAGCCCCAGCTACACTGTGTGTCCCCATTATAGGTCTGGTGGTATCGGCTAAGACTTGACAATTGCAAGTTACAGAACCCACTCAAAGTAGCATTTAAATAAAAGAGGACTTTACAAAAGGGACACAGGAGTGTCATACACAGCCCCAGCGCAGGAGTGCAGTCATGCCTCAGTCAAGGACATAGAGGACAGGCACACCAGACAGACCCAGGAGCTCCCACCGCCTGCTCCCCACCTGGCATCCGCCCTCGGCTTCTCCTTGCATACCCAGGAAGACTCCCAAATTCAAGACGGTGGGTGACTTGGGGCTCCCAAGCCCACATGGGATGAATAAAGAACGGCATGAAGAGATGGCCTGTAGGCCCCAATTCCAATACCCCAAAGTCAGAATTCTGACCATCCCAGCTTGGTTTAGATGACTGTTCTAGTCCAATTAACCTCAGGCCAGGGCATCCGGCCACGCTGAACAAAGGCTGCGTGTGCCCTCTACTATGTGTGAGCAGGTCAGTTCAGGGGCCATGGGGAGTTGGACAGTAATTCCACAGAAAAGATGTGCTGGGGTAGTGGGTGTGCGGCAGACAGGCCTGGGGGTGTGGATGGGGCCTGACCTGTCTCAGTAGGTGCTCTGGAAGGGGTTGAAGCCTCCACCTGAAGCCAGGTGGTGAGTTGCTCAGAATGTCAGACGCTGCAGCTACGGCCAAGGCAAATCCTCAAGTGGGAAACTAAAGGGACATGGTGGGGAGGGGCTGGCCTGGGCCCTGACCCCTCAGGGGCCAAGAGGCAAGTCTGCAGGGGCTGGAGTCTGCCCGGGCCTGGGGAAGGCAGGCCAGTGTCTTGAGCTCCAGGGTAGTTATCTGAGGCATGGAAACCTGTACTTTAGAAACTTGACTGTTTTCATGCTGTTTGTATTTTCTGTAATTACTTCCTTTTTGTTCTCCCTTAGTATTTATGGAAGTCCTTTGTGAAAATGCCAGCAGATCCCAGCAATGCGGAGAGGAAACAGCCAAGGGGTTTGTGTCTCTTCCTGGGCTCAGGGTAAAAGAGACACGTCCCCAGAGCCTGGGAGGGGTGGTGGCAGGAATGTGGCCAGGGGCACTGGGGGCAGGGAGGAGGCGGCAAGGGCAGCAGCTGGGAGACTCCTCCCCACCCACCTCACCCACACCCTGGTCACTCTCCGAGCTCTTTCTCAAACGTGGGGAGGCCCCGGCTTCCTGGGCAACCCTGCAGAGCTGCCCCCTTCCTGTCGCCCCATCCAGGGGGACGGCCGGAGCCACCCTCAGGCCAGGCTTGCACATAAACTCCTGAGGAGGCTGCTTCCTGTGCCCCTGGGTGCTCCTCAGGTGCTGGGGCAGGCAGGGCCTCACCATAGGTGCTAGCCCAGGGAATCTGGGGCCCCTGAGACCCTGGAATGAGAACTCGGGCACCTAGGATAAACCCTCCCTTAATCCCAGTCTCCACTGGGTTCTGAATCTTCCTCCAAGCTCATTCTCCCCAGCCCTGACTTTTTGTTGGACTCTACCTTAAAACTCCACATGGGCATCAGAGCCAAGTTGGGGTGGGGCTGGGGATGGGGGGAACCTGAGTTTCTCCTGGGTCTAAGGGCCTGCCCTTGGGTGAGGAGATGGATAAGGCTCTGGTGTAGGAGATCAGAGGTACCTCTGTGGTTTCTAAAAAGGGGAAGAGATGAAGGTACTAGGTGGTAGAAAGGACCAGAGACAGAGTCACAGAGGTCCTCATCCTCTTATATTAAATTATTTGTAGGCAAATTGTCACCAGGGCATCCCTGGGAGGTCCTGGCCCTGCCCCCATCCCCACTGCCATGGCCATTCCATGGAGTTATCCGTGGCGTTATCCATGGCCAGATGACGTTATCCTGGGTGGCTGAGCAGCCCCCAGGAGCGAGGTGTCCGCAGGCAGAGAACCAGCAATGACATGGGACATTAGGTGCTGATGGCTTTGCCAAGCAAGAGAATTGCAATTAAGGATGCAATGGGTCCCTTTGGGGGCTGTCAGACAAGGATCCAGAGCAACAGTCGGGAGGCTGGGAGCTTTCCGAAAGCAGGTGCAGTGGGAGCCAGGACGGGGCTGTGGGGGCGCAGCCTCCATCCTCGCAGCAAGTCCATCAACAAGAGAGACAGGTGATTAACACCTGCCCTTACTCGGTGCCCAGCAGGCCCCCTACTGGAAGGCGGGAGTGCAATTATCTCCATTCTACAGATAAGACAAGGGAAAGCAGAGGAGCAGACAGTGGAGACGGAATTCAGGCTCGGCCTCATCTGGCACCAAAGTTAGGACTCAGAGCCCCCCTCTACCTCCCCGGGGTGCCCTCTTCTGAGAGTTCCCCAGAGGGGAATCAACGCCCAGGGCCACAGGCCGCACTGCCCCAGCCTGGGGTTTGCGGCTTCAGGTTGGGAAGAGCTCGCCAGACTCCCTGGCAGCCACATGGGACACACCTCTCCTCCCTGGTGTGGGGGAGCAAGAGGAGGAACAGCTGGCCTGGGTGGCAAGTGGAGGCCATTCCAGGGGAGGTGGCAGACGCAGGAGGGTAGGAGGTGAGGAGGGGCACGTACGTCACCTCAGAGCCTGTGTCTAAGCTTCCCCACCCACCTTGCTCAAACCTCCCACCTTGGGAACCCCCACTCCTGGTCCTCCCACCTCAGGCTCTGTGCAGTGACGTCATCGTCGCTAACAAGCTCTCCCTTATCTGTACCAAACACGCCAGGAGGAGGGGCCCCTGCACCACCCCCAGCCCTGCTTGTTTGCACACGCCCACCACCCGTGGAGTGACGTTGGGGGTCAGGTGGTATGTGGGAAGCAGCCTGTGAAAAACTGTGCCCTTTTTAGGAGCTGGTCATATTGCACCCAACACGGAGGATGGGGAGAAGGTCGGGGAGGGGAGAGCAAAGTTGAGATGAGAGGAAGATGAGAAGTGAGGTGCTCAGAGGCCCCAGACCGGGCAGGCACACCCAGTGGCCGTGCTGGTCACTGGCCGGGCACCTCACGGCATCAGTGATGATCTGGACGCTGGGGAGCAGTGGAAAGGGACTGAGGGCCAGAGAGACTGAGTCCTCCAGTCCTGGGTCACACCTGCTCCCCCAGGCCAAGCTGTGACCCTGTCCTGGAAACACTCTGATCACAAACCACGCATCCGGGGCCCTGTTTTCTCTGGTTACAGCCCAAGTAGGTGAAGGGTGATAGAGCCCTGAGGCTGCCCACACTGGTTTCGCTGGTCTGCTGGGAAGATCCTGGGGACCTGGAGCCTGCAGGGCTCACTCCCAACAGCAAAGCCCCATCCAAGAGCTGACTAGAACTCGTAGAGAAGGGGAGTGCTTGTGAGTTCAGACAGGGAACACAAGAGTGAGGAAGTTCAAGGCAGCGCCCGGCTTTGCCTCGGAAGGCTTATCCCTTCATTCCCAGCAGCCTAAATCTTGGCCATCCTTCAAAACCCACCTCTTCCGTGAAGCCTTCCTTCCCCTCCAAATGAAGTTTTCTTCCTCTCTTAATACTTTACCCGCACTTATCTGCAAGCATTGTCACGTTCCTCCTTGCATTGCACCTCCCTGGCTAGACTTGGGGCCCCACAGTGCAGAGCCATCATCCCATCTCAAGAGCTCCATACTGCCCTGCTGGATAACGGAGGGCGGGGGTGCTGAAGAGGAGGGGTTCACGAAGGAGCAGGACAGGAGGTGGAGTGCTCAGATCAGAGGGTACAGGAGGGGTTCAGGAAACACTAGCTGAAACAAGACCCAGAAGAGCCGCTGCTTACTACCTGAAAGCCAGGTTGCATTTGAGAACCAAATGCAATTCCGCAGAGTCCTGGGCAACTGAGAAACCAAACGCAGCGCTCTCACAGAAGGGGGCAAGCGCTGCTGCTGCTGCTAAGTCGCTTGGGTCATGTCAGACTCTGTGCAACCCCATAGAGGGCAGCAAGCGCTAGCTACGGAAAAATAAGCTTTAAGGGAAAAAATGCCGCCACTCTCCACGTGCTTCTGGCAGTGGCGGCGGAAGAAACAAAATCATTTATTTGTCCAACAGTATTTTTCATTTAAGATGCTCTATTTTCATCTTTATAAGTTCATTTCTAAGAATCTTCCATTTTGCTCCTCATTGTGTTCATGTTTTCCTCCACACCTCTGAGCATATGGAGCATATTTATAACCACTGCTTTAGCATCCTTGTCTGCTAATTCCATCAACCTTCCCATTTGGGGGTCTCTTTCTGCGAACTGATTTTTCTTCTGGTCCTATTTTTCTGCTTCTTTGCATGGCTGTTAATTTTCTATTTGATGACCAATATTGTGAATTTTCCATTGGGGTCTAGATTTTGTTGTATTCCTTTCAAGAGTGCTGGACTTGGTTCCACCTCACAGTTACTTGGAGTCACTGTGACCCTTTTCAGTGTTGACTTTAAGGTCTATGAGAACGGATCCAGGACAGCTTTTGGTCTTGGGCTAAGGTAAACAGCCTCTGAGGACTCTATCCAACGTAACACTTACTACAAGCTCTCTCCACTATCACTGGTGGGAATCTGAACCAATCCAGCCCTGTGTGAGCTCTAGAAATTGGTCAGTCTTCTTACTGGTGGTTCTTTCCCTAACTTTGTGGTGTTTCACCCCAGTTGTGTGCAAATCAATGGCTGAAGTTTCAAGGCCCCTTCTACAGATTTCCAGAAATCTTCATGAGCATCACCCCTCTCTCCAGAATTCTTCCCGCACAAATCCTAGCCTCCTCAGCCCATGTCTTACCAATTCAACCCTCAGGCTCTTTTCAGGACACTCCCCCGTCCTCCTCCTGGGCCTTTCTCTAGTGAGGAAACCGATGCTGTGATCGGCAGTTGCCTTTCTCTCAGGGACCACCATCCTCTGCTAAGTGTTGCCCACTATCTGAAAGCAGTTGTTGCAAACCTTTTGTCCGGTTTCCAGTTGTTTTCAGCAGGTGGGCAGTTACCATAGCAGTTAGTCTATGGGCTGAATGGGAGGATTCCTACGCAAGAAACATTTATTGGGGAATTCTCTGATAGATTTCAATATGCCAGGCCCTGCTCTCTGTGCTGGGAATAAAGCATTGAACTAAATGGACAGAATCTGTGGCCTCATGAAGCTGATATTCCGGTGGGTGAGGCAGACGATAAACAGTAATAAGCATAATAATTGTGTGGCGTGTTAGAAGGTGAACAGTGCTGTAGGGGGGAAATAGAGCAGGGAGAGAGAGAAGCTGGGCAGCAGAGCAGCGTTTTAAATAAGGGACTCAGGGAAAACCTCACCCTGAAAGTGCTGTTGTTCAGTTACTCGGCTGTGTCTGACTCTTTGCCACCCCACGGACTACAGCACACCAGGCGTCTCTGTCCTTCACCATCTCCCGGAATTTGCTCAAACTCATGTCCATTAAGTCGATGATGCCATCCAACCATCTCATCCTCTTTTGCCCCATTCTCCTCCTGCCCTCAATCCTTCCCAGGATCAGGGTCTTTTCTAATGAGGCAGCTCTTCGCATCAGGTGGCCAAAGTATTGAAGCTTCAGCTTCAGCGTCAGTCCTTCCAATGAATATTCAGGGTTGATATCCTTTAGGATTGACTGGCTTGATCTCCTTGCTGTCCAAGGGACTCTCAAAAGTTTCTTTCAGTGAAAAAAAACTGAGCCAAGCCCTGAAGGAAGGGAATGAATGAGCCACAGGTGCAAGGGCCTTGAAGTGGGAGCAAGCCTGGCTTGCTCAGGGAACAGCAGGGAGACCAGTGTAGCCATCAGGGTTTGAATGAGAAAGAGACAGGATCTGAAACCAAGGGGCGACGCAGGACTGTGATGAGCCCTAGGGGCCACAGAAGGAAAGCTGTTACTGTCATAACTGAGATGAGAAGTTTGGACCTGGGTGGTGGCCACAGACATGGCGAGAAGTGAGTTCAGAAGATTCTGAATGTTATGTCAAAAGAGTGAAAAGAAGAAGAATCAAGGATGACCCCTAAGGTTTTTGGTCTGAGCAGGTAGAAGGAGGGAGATGCCATTTACCAACACAGGGAAGATTCCAGGCCAACTGAGTCTGTAGGTGGGGTGCGGGAGAGATCGGTTTGATGGTGGACCTGTTAGGTATGAGATGTCTTCTACACACCCACGTGGAGGGATCCAGTGGGCAGCTGGACACTAGTTAGGAATTCAGTGGAGAGCTCCAAGACAGAATGGAGGGGAAGAAGGTGGGAAAGGAACCCACTGGTGAAGTCTTGCCTGGTGACATCCAGGGTCACCCAAGAGCACCTTGAGGATCCTCCTCCAAGGACAGCCCTCTGCCTCCACAGAAGGGGCAGGAGCCGGGAAACCAGGATGGGTCCGTCAGAGGCCAGCTCATCCCTCCTCTTATTCCAAATTGACCCAGATCACTAAGGGCTGTCAGATCGCATCACTGCCCAGGATCCAAGACCTCCAAGAAGAAGCTGCATTAGCCACTCTGTCCCCCATAGGGACATAGCCTGTCCCCCGCTATTTTGTAGGCTCCCTGGCTCACATTCATGACTCTGCACGATGATGCTTGCTCCCCTCGGCTCCAGGATGGCTCGCCCTGATACCCCACATCTGACACTGAGTCTCCTCTCTCTCGCTGGCTTTGCTTCCCAAGCAATCATCAATGCAGCTCCGGTCCCAGGCTGCCTTCCCTCTGCCTCACATCTGATGTGTGACCCAGGGGAGCATTCCTCTCACTCCCCGTAGAGAGAAGCTCCAAAAGCCCTGGGATCTGAAAGTCCTTCCAGACCTCTAAGCTCCATCCTTACTATTCTTGCCTGACGTCCTTTTATCCTAAAGCCCTCCCCTAGAACAGATGGGGCCCTCGGTCGCCCTCTTGCTTCCTCCTCCCTATCTGCACGATGATGCTTGCTCCCCTCGGCTCCAGGATGGCTCGCCCTGATACCCCACATCTGACACTGAGTCTCCTCTCTCTCGCTGGCTTTGCTTCCCAAGCAGTCATCAATGCAGCTCCGGTCCCAGGCTGCCTTCCCTCTGCCTCACAGCTGATGTGTGGCCCAGGGGAGCACTCCTCCCACTCCCCGTAGAGAGAAGCGCCAAAAGCCCCGGGATCTGAAAGTCCTTCCAGACCTCTAAGCTCCATCCTTACTGTTCTTGCCTGATGTCCTTTTATCCTAAAGCCCTCCCCTAGAACAGATGGGGCCCTCGGTCGCCCTCTTGCTTCCTCCTCCCTGCCCTTGTTTCTTGCTCTCCCAGGCGCCCTTCTCCTCTTTGTCCTTCAGGCTTGCCCACACCTTCCTCATTCCCCTTCTGCATGCCCTCTCCCCTGCTCTCTCACCCCACTCAATCATTCGTCTCAGACAGTTAGTTTAGGGGAGTGGAGACGAATCTCTTGCTGACTCCAGTGAAGGTCCTTTCCTCTCGTCACCCTGGGGATGCTGGCAATTATCTCAACGCCCCCAGAGCCCCAGCGCTCCGGATGGCTCCCTCTCCCCCAGCCGCTTCCTGGCCTTCCACTTCCTGGCCCTCCCTACACGGCTGCGTTGCTGTGTTCCTGCTCTCCTCACATCATCTTGACTTGGCCAAAGAGACCCGCCCTTAGGAGATGAACACCTTCACCTCCGCAGTGATCACCCCTCCCGTCCCCCGCCCGTCACACACAGGCACAGGTACCCTGCTCCTTAAGTGATGGCGAGGGCAGTGGCCAAGTGATCCACAGCTCCTTTCTCTTCTGTTGCTGCGGTAAAATACGGACAGCGGGAACCACGGGAGAAATGAGGCATGAAAATTAATCTGCTTTACAATCCTCATGAATATTTAAAAGCTGATGAATATGTAACTACATTTCTTTTCTCCTCCATTAGTGTCTGCTTTTGAGTTACTCTAGAGATCCCTTGGTTCCTTTGGGGGCTGGTTGGCTAGACTGATTTTTAAATTGGTTTTACGGGTGCCTATAGATCCTGGGTTCCCCTCAACCCTGATCTTGAGAAGAGGATTTACCCCTTTAAAATTCCCCAGGAAGGCCTGGCAGCGAGAGAGACAGAGAGAGAAGACACTTCCTCTGAAACTCACACTGTGGGAGCCCCGAGGGAAGGGCAAAGGTTGAGAGGGTGGGGCTCCCACTCTGCAGTGGGGCTCATCAGGTATAGCCTGTAGAGGATAAACCACCTCCTCCTTCCCTGAGCCACAGCTTGCCCCTGAAAACAATACCAGGCCCTCATAGCCCAGCCACTATGGGTCTTTCAGGGCCTAGTGCAGGGTGGCCTTGAGAAACCAAGAAATGAGGCTGCAAAATGTTACTTGCTTTCTACTCAGAAGAATCTGATATCAGGCTAACTGTGCAACCATCTCCTGGCCCCTGGCACCAGCCACTCCTAGAAGCACTCTTTGGAGCATCCCCGGTCATCTCCCTAGCCTGTCCTCTCTGCCACATTTCTTTGGTGACTCTGGAACCCTGCTTCCCAGCCACTCTTACCATCTGAAGCGGGCTGGGGGAGGCAGGCTCCTCACCCACCTACTGCAGCCATCAATCACCCCAGAGCGGAGCAGAAGGAGCAGCAGGGCATCTTTCCAGAGCAGCAAGATTTGTCTTGGGGCCCGAGGCAGAATCCAGCACTGAACCGGCGTCCTGTAGAGGGAAGCTGGGTCCTGGCTTGGTGAAGGAAGGCGTCGTGGGGCGGGGCAATGGGCTGTGGGAGACATCCATCCTGCCGGCCTGGTAGCAGGGCTGGGTCAGAAATGCTGAGGGTCCTTAGAGCCCCACAGCCATCCTGAGAATCTTGGATTCCACAGCCAGCACCTGGGGCTTCAGGTCACAGCAGACCACTCCCAATTCTGGCTTGTTTATCCTCCCCCACTGTCCTCGGTTTCTCCATCCACTCCTCATTCTACACAAAGCCTAGCAAAGCATTCCATGTTGTTTTGATCATATTTCTTCCCTTCTAGCCATCCTCAGGGGCCCCTTAGTTTCTGGCTTATCCAATTCACATCTGACCTGCCATCTCCATCACCAGCAACCCCAGGCCCCGTCATCCACCCTAAGTCCCCTCACCCCAGTCTTCTAACTAACTTGCTCATCATCCCAAACACGCTTTCACCTCTTTGTCCCAGGTCCTCCATTTCCCCCTCTAATGACACCTGTCCTCTCCTTCTTTCCAGGCTTTGTTCAGAACTGCCTCCATCAGGAAGTCTTCCCGGGTTGACCCCAGCCCCACTGAAAAATCCTATCACCTCTTCTGGGCTCTCAGATTTTTCAGTACCGAATCCACAGGGTGTTCGTTGGCACTGTCTTCATGGGGGTAGTCCACAGAAAGGGCTGCAGTGCCTTTTAAAGCAGACCTGCATGCAGGCAGTGTTGCAGCCTCCCGTGGATACACTTACTGGGCGGCCTCACTCTCTCATCACCTGTGCCTTAGGTCAACCTCACTCCACCTCCCGTAAAGGCCTACTGCCAGAGCGGCCCAAAGCAGGGACCCAGTCCCCTTCCCCCTCCTCTCTATTCTTCCAGGGGCTTCACACACACAGGGCCTCTGGAGTGACACCAGGCTGGGGGCTCAGTGTAACAGAGGGATTGCCCAACGTGGGGACAGAGAAGGTGCCCCCAACAGTGAGTCAGGAAGCCAGGCTCTGGACCTGGCTCTGCCCTGTAATCTTGACCGAGCCACCTAATGTTCTTGGATCTCCCTATTTCATTAACCAAATGGGGATACAGGTCTATCCCTACATCAAAGGATCATGGTAGGAATCAAATGTGAAAATGCTTCGAAAAATACAGAGCACTATGGACTTCCCTGGTGGTCCAGTGGTTAAGTCTCTGAGCTTCCACTGTAGGGGACACAGGCTTGATCCCTGGTCAGGGAAGTTCCACATGCCATGTGGTGTAGTGAAAAATAGATATATACAGAGCAGTATGTAAATGTTAGATATCTCTGCTATTGGAATAATTAGCAATAAATTGTTATAATAACTGTTATCATAGTGTGTGACATTCCCCCAGCTCCCTCTATTTTGAGGGGCTCTCCGGCCCAGCCCCCTCTTTCCTTCCCTGTCCAAGGGAGGGACGGGAGGCCCACCTGGATCTGTATCCCTTGGGATCTAGCATCTCCTTCTCCAAGACAGATTCCCCAAGCGGGAACGTCACCTTCAGCCCCTGGCCTCTCTGCTCAGCTCCCAGCTGCCTCGGCAGCGGGAACAAGCGTGAGCCTTGTCAGACAAGCCCTGCATCTCCGTAAAACACGTTCTCAGCATAATTACCCAGCGGAGACGCGCAGGGGCCCCGCCCTGACAGAGAGCCTCTGCCAAGCCGCTGGTTTGTCGCTGCTGCAGCAGCTGAAAGCTGGGCTGTCCTGGACCAAAGAAGCAGGAGCAGTTCTCTAGCTAAGCAGGGCCGGATATGGCCAGGCCTCGGAGGGGAGCCCCGGGTTCTGGCTGTAAAGTTGGGAGGCCTCCAGTGGCCCAAGCAAACTCAGAGCTCAGCTTCTCTGCTCCCTTCCATCACCCTCTGAGTGAGCCCCTAACAGCCCATCTTGAGGCTCCCCCCGTGTATGGGGGCTGTGTTCACCCCAGACTCCCTGCCCCCTGCTTGTAGTGCCTGTGCTGGCACCGAGGTGAGCCCCTTATTGGCCCTGCTGCCCTCCCCCACACTGAGGTGTCAGCTGTGTCTCGGGTGGGGCACCAGCAGCAACCTAGGCATGTGGCAGTGCTTGGAGATGCAGACAGGCTCTTGCGGCCCCCTTCCCTAGAGCCAGGGGCAGGGAGGCTGGGAGAGCTCCCACCTCCCACCTCCCTCCTGTCCCCCTTCCCCTGCATGCCTTCCCCAGGGAAACACCCGAAACAGTCCTTTGGGAAGATGTGTTCCTTCCTCCCCTGTATCTCACCAGGCTGCTGCCTGATCGATTTCACACCGTGAATATCATTCTTCCTTCCTTCTGGGAAAAGGGGATGACCCAAGCCCCTGGGTCCAGCAGAGATCTGTCTCCCACCTGTCTGTCTCTAGACGCTGACTATTTCTAGATAGAGATGGGGAAACTGAGCCCTGGGCTGGGCAACTCATTCCTTTGAGTGGAGAACAGGACAGAGGGTAGGTGAGAAGTGTGAGATGTGGGGTGTCCCGGGGAGGCAGTCCTCCCAGCCAGGCTATCAGAGCAGCAGGGACACCTGAGATGCTCGCTGTTTGTCCTTCTAGCAGTTTCACCTGTAGGAGCACATGCTCTGAAAGTGGGTGATTCGATTTCCCTCTTCCTGCAGGGAGTGGCCTGAGGGGAAGACCAAGTTGACTTCACTTGGTCCATCTCAGGGCTTCTAGGGGATTATGCCCAAAATCGAACTCCAGACTGAGACCCAAGCCAGACCCTTTCATCTGGGATTTGGGGATATTCCCACCCAGGGCCAGAGCCCTCAGTCTGTACCTTGAGCCCTGAGCTATATCCCAGCCTTTCCCCGACAGAGCTCAGCTCCTGCAGGAGCGACAGCTCTATGGGAAGGACGTATTGAGACAAACGGAGCTGTGATTTGCCAGCCATCAATATCTCTTAAAGGCCCATTCCCTCAAAAGCTGGCAGATCCCTCCAGTTCCCCCGCCCTCCCTGAGCCAAGCAGAGATCCCCAGGGCAGCTCAAACCTTCCTCTCTCTCTCTCCTTTCCTCCCTGCTCTGGCCACATCAACCAGATGGATTATGTCTTATTTCTCTTGGATTTGGCTGCAGGAACCAAACAGCATTTAAGGCCATTGATTGTTCAAAAGGCAAAGTGTATAATGCACCAGAAAATTAGTTTAGAGTGCCCAGCAGGAGAGCAGCCCAGCTCTGGTCTCAGATTTACTCTGCCCTGGTGGCCAGGAGGCAGGGGCAGCGGGGCAGGGGAGTGTGCCTTTCAGTCTCTCCAGGAAGCTCTAGGAAGCCATAATCCCCTTGTGGCCACGCTAGGGCCTTCTTTCTGGCTGTTTGCCCAGGTGAGTGGCGTGACAGCAATACCTCTCCTATGCTTCATTCCCAAGCCACTCTTCCTTCCCCCAAGACACACACTCACACATGCATGCACACACAGATGCACTCACAGTCCACATTCAAATGTTTTAAAAAATCTACATTAAGTGAGATTAATGCACATGAGACAGGGCCATGTTATACACACTCTCACTGATGCACACACGAGACTGTGTGAAAATCTAGATAAAAGGCTTTCCCTTTGTCTGAACAATCTGGTGCCTAGAGAAGTGCCTGACACAACAAAAGGCGATCACTAGGAATTCCCTGGTCAATCAGCCACGGGTCCTGGATAAGAGCCTGAGAGCTGTCCTGAAACCTGGAAAGGACAAGGGCAAAGGTGGGCATTGAGGAGATAAGAAGAATGCCATGCTTTCACTGCTGAGGGCATGGGTTCAATTCCTGGTTGGGGAACTCAGATCGATCAAAATGGCTTCTTGGCCAAATGAATCAGGACCATGGACAGATCCCACTGCCCTCTTTTCTTCTCCCCTCCCTCTGTGATCATTTAGTTCACTTGGGCAAAAACAGGTCCAGCTCAGAGCTCCCCGGAGAAGTAATGATGACCATGACCATTTTGGTAATCATAAAAACGGCTTTCATTCTTGAGCTTTTATTGTCATGAGCCAAGATCTTAGTATGAACCCTCTCACTTGGTCCTCACCACCTCCCAGAATGTATTGTTATTCCCACTCTACAGATGACCAGACTGAAGCTCATGTTGTCATTCAGTTGCTAAGTCATGTCCGACTCTGCGACCCCATGGACTGCAGCGCGCCAGGCTTCTCTGTCCTTCACCATCTCCCAGAGTTGCTCAAACTCATGCCCACTGAGTTGGTGACACCATCCAACCATTCATCCTCTGCTGTCCCCTTCTCCTCCTGCCTTCACTCTTTCTCAGTATCAGGGTCTTTTCCAATGAGTTGGCTCTTCACATCAGGTGGCCAGAGTGTTGGAGCTTCATCATCACCATCAATCCTTCCAATGCGTATTCAGAGTTGATTTCCTTTAGGACTGACTGGTTTGATTTCCTTGCAATCCAAGGGACTCTCAAGAGTCTGAAACTCATAGAGGTGGAGTAATTTCCAATAGTTTTCATTGAGTTTGTCTAAAATAAAAGAGGATAAGGCCATCTAACTCCAGGGGTCCCTGCTAAACTGTACATACTTTATATGACAATAACGTCACCAGATGGGTTTTCCTTGAAAGCAGAGGAGGAGAGATTGACATGTATCAACCCACAGCAGCAACTCCCCCATGTCAGCCAGCACACAGGTCCTGTCTCCACTGCAGTACCATCCCGATGGAGACAGGAGGAGTGTACTGAGTTGGTTCTTCATAAAGTGAGTGGGGATTCTTGAAGCCTGAAAATCAAGGCCATACAGAGCCAAAACCATGAAAATCGTGCAAAGGGAACACTCGAGAGGGTCACAGAACTGTGTGGAAGTAAGAAAAGGTCAAAGGCAGTGGGATGTTACAGATTCATCAGGCTTAAAGAAAGGAGGATATGCAGGACATTGCCAGAAACAGCTGTCCAGCCCACTCCATTCCCTCCCCATGTCCACTGAAAATATTAAAAATGGTGGAAGATACATGTGCCACCGATTTCCCAATGAGAGTCGTGAAGGTGCTCTGACAGTGGAGCATGACTGGAATGCGTGTCAGACTTTCCGAGTGGATTACATTGAAGGGAACAATACCCGCTTCAAAGTTCTGACTTTGGGAGAAAAACAAACTGAATCTAATTTTTCTTGTCACAGAGGCCACTAGCAATGGGTTTGAGTCCTTTATTTTCTTTCCAGCCATGTGGCGTGGCATGTGGGGTCTTAGTTCCCCAAACAGGAATTGAACCTACCCCCTACCCTGCAGTGGAAGTGCAGAGTCTTACCCACTGGACCACAAGGAAAGCCCCTCTGAGTCTTTCCTTATGTTAGTTAATTACTACCTTGAGCCCTGAAGGGGTGAGAAGACAAGGATGGTCTGGTGACTAGGAGTAAGAAGGCCTGGGCTCAATTCTGGCTTTATCTTTGATACCCTGTGTTACCAGAGACCTGAACCTGCTTGAGGCTCTGGAGTTTTTCCTTTACAAAATGGTATCCATAATGCCCCCTCAATGGGACTGTAATTCTGGCCAAATGAGATAGAGGACCCAGCACAGGGTTTGGCACAGCATGCAGTATGCATTTATTATGTTAGTTGATTCTTTGGAAGGAAGGGGTCAAGCAGCCACAGGTCCTGAATAAGTGCCTGAGAGTTGTTCTGAAGCCTGGAGAGAGCAAGGGTGGAGATGGGCATTGAGGAGAGAGAGAAGACAGATGTGAATGGGGGGAGATGGGCAGGAAGCTGAGAGACAAACTTACCTACATGATAATTTTGTCTAAGGATAGGTCCTACCACTAGGATACAGGAAGGGGCAGGGTTTCAACACTCCTCAGATTGAATCTAGGACCTAAACTCAGTAAATGAAAGACAACAAAGAGTTCTTAGAAAGATTTCTTTATTATCCTAGTAAAGGATTCAAATCAACAAATTGACTTACACTGCAGCCAAAGAGGGCAGTTAGACAAGATGGAGAACTTGTCTAAGGATCTAGTGGACTAGATCCTTAGGCTGCTGAGAGAGAGCAGGACAAGCAATTATTCAGAGACAAGGGAATGGATGAGATGAACTAGTGGGGCTCTAACTCTTCCATCTCTGAGGTTCTGCAGGTTGAGGTCCATCTTATGAGCAGCTCTCAGTATCAGGAGAGGACTCTGCAAAGCCTGGGGAAAATACTGGTGTGGCAATTGAGTGGTGAGCAGAACGCTAATGAGTGCCAAGAATAACAGTGGCTTCTTAATGGAGCCCTTAATGAAGACTCATTTCTGGTTTTATTAACGTAGAGAAAAAGCACACACTCCCGCTCTCAGAGAGCAGACAGAATAAAGAGCAGCTCCAAACAGGGGGGCTGATCCCACTCCCTGGACCCTGCTTAGGATACCATCACAGGCTCTGGGAAGTGGGATAGGAAGGTCAGCTCAGAGTTCTGCCAAAGTCCTCTGCACTTTGGCCAATCTGTTTAGACCCCAAGACCCCACACAGTCTCAGGGGGGAGATTTCCAGCTGCACTCAGCCCTACAATTTACAAGCAAGCTGCAAATAAGAACACAAAAGAGAACCATTCCCAAGGTGCTGGCAGTGATTTTAAAGGCAGACACATCCCATTAAATATTTAATTAGAATACAATCCCACCAAATCTCTCCCACCATAAGAGGTTGAAAAACACGGCCCTCTAGGGCTTACCCAACACTGCTCACTTATTTCCAAGTGTATAATCTCTGTTGACTTCATATATAGCAAGAGGGACTCAGGTTAGACCTAGAAAATCAAATTTTAAAACTTGTGGATGTGGGGTGGGAGGTGGGAGGGGGATTTAGGATTGGGAGCTAATATACACCCATGGTGGATTCATGTCAATGTATGGCAAAACCAATATGGTATTGTAAAGTAAAATAAAGTAAAAATAAAATTAAAAAAAAAAAAAGAAAGAAAACAAACCCTCTGAAAATAATCTCAAAATAAAAGGTATAAACCAAAAGAAAAAAAAATAAAATAAAAAAAAAATAAAACTTGTGGATGAACTTGGAGTTCATCTAGTCTAATTCCTTGTTTTGTGAACATCTGAGGCCCAGAGAAATTACAAACTCAAAAAATCAAACAGCCAGTTGCATCTAAGCCATAATCCAGGCCATTCCTGGAAATGCTCCCCCTTGACACCAGCCTCTGCCCCTGCTGGCCTCCCTCTCTCAGGGCTCTATAACCCAGCTGACTGACCGCCCTTGGGACTGAACTGGCATTTGCAAGGCTGTACCTCGGGGGCACTTGTGGCTAAGATTTTGAGTTGTCTCCAGTGACCAAATGCTAACCAGGATACAACTCAGGGATGGCTGTACTCAATCATTTAGAGCCTCAGAAGTTCTTTGGGTGGTCCAGTGGTTAAGAATCCATCTTGCAATGCAAGGGACACCGGTTCAATCCCTGGTCTGAGAGGATCCCATATGCCATGGGGCAACTAAGCCCATGCACCACAGCTACTGAAGCCCACATACATACAGCTTGTGCTTCGCAAGAGAAGCCACCGCAATGAGAAGCCCAAGCACCACAAATGAAGAGTAGCTCCCGCTCGCCGCAACTAGAGAAAGCCCATGCGCAGCAACGAAGACCCACCACAGGCAAAAAGTAAAATAAATAAATAAAATAAATCTTTTTTAAAGAGCTCATTGTGGAATAAACTAGGAGATCCGTATTTTATATTAATAGATCTTTGACACCCTAAACTCAAATGGGAAATCTCAATAGAGGGATGAAACTCATCCCCAAGTAACTCCACTGCTATTCTAGCCACACCATGTGCTAACAGTTATCAAGTTTGCGAGATGAATGGCCTAAGAACCTACGAGGGGAATGAAGGGGGCACTTCTCCAACAGCGGAGCCCTCTAGGACGGGGACTGTCTCTGATTGGTGCTCAGGGAGAGAGGACAGAGAGGACAAGAGGAGGCAGTCCCCACCAGGAGGGACCCAACCTGATAAGGAGCAGTCCACACCACACACACACCCATGAAAACACAGCAGTGCCTCGCTGAGTGACTGCGGGGTGCCCCGCATCACCCAAGGTGCTTAACACAGGCTATTTCTCCTTTACTTCTCACAACATCATTGTAAGGTAAATATTATCTTGCCTCTTTAACAGGAGAGCAATGAGAAACAAATGGCTTAAATCAATCGCCCAAAGTCATACAGCAAAAAATTGATGGAGCCCGACTCTATCTCCAACCACACAACAGCACCCAATGGCACCTGCAAATGAACCCCTTAATTCCCCAGGGGGATTCTGAGAGGATGACAGTCATTTCAGGGAGTGAATTGTGGAAGGTCTCTCAGACAAAGTTCCCTGGACTTTTGAGAAACATGAGCAGTAGCTGGAAGGATCTCATTAATGGTGGCAGAAATGCTGAGCAGCTGCTCGATGCCATGCAGCTTACTATCCAGTCTCATCTGATGCTCACAGCAACCTTCTGACATCAGGTTTACAATCCTAAAGTCAGGTTCAGAGAGGGCAAGTCATTTTCCCAAGGTCACACAGTGAGCAAATGATCAATTTGGGATCTGAACCTAGATCTGTCTGGTTCCAGTAGAAGAGGACCAAATGCAAGGAAACTTGACCCAGGGGGACAGTGGGGGCTGTGGGGGGAGGCTAAGAAATCACTCAGAGACAGCCACTGGGGACCTCTCATCCCTGGAACAGAGGAGCTTATTTTAAGAGCCTTGGCTCTGAAAAGGCAGGAGAAGGGACCAGGTGTGCCCTGACCCGAGGGCCTTTTTCACTGCTGCATCCGTCTTCCTCCCCAGGAGAGTCCATGAAGATGGCAAAGGAACACATCGATAAGATTCCATTAACTTGCTAGGGTACTGCACAGCTTTTAAGCACGACCACAGCCACTTTCATCTGTTTTCCCAAGGAGGCTTATGCCCCATCTGCTCACACAACCCCTGGCACAGGACTGCTCACTGGCTGTCTCTTATACACATCTGACTTCCCTGGTGGTCCAGTGGTTAAGTCTCTGAGCTTCCACTGTAGGGGACACAGGCTTGATCCCTGGTCAGGGAAGTTCCACATGCCATGTGGTGTAGTGAAAAATAGATATATACAGAGCAGTATGTAAATGTTAGATATCTCTGCTATTGGAATAATTAGCAATAAATTGTTATAATAACTGTTATCATAGTGTGTGACATTCCCCCAGCTCCCTCTATTTTGAGGGGCTCTCCGGCCCAGCCCCCTCTTTCCTTCCCTGTCCAAGGGAGGGACGGGAGGCCCACCTGGATCTGTATCCCTTGGGATCTAGCATCTCCTTCTCCAAGACAGATTCCCCAAGCGGGAACGTCACCTTCAGCCCCTGGCCTCTCTGCTCAGCTCCCAGCTGCCTCGGCAGCGGGAACAAGCGTGAGCCTTGTCAGACAAGCCCTGCATCTCCGTAAAACACGTTCTCAGCATAATTACCCAGCGGAGACGCGCAGGGGCCCCGCCCTGACAGAGAGCCTCTGCCAAGCCGCTGGTTTGTCGCTGCTGCAGCAGCTGAAAGCTGGGCTGTCCTGGACCAAAGAAGCAGGAGCAGTTCTCTAGCTAAGCAGGGCCGGATATGGCCAGGCCTCGGAGGGGAGCCCCGGGTTCTGGCTGTAAAGTTGGGAGGCCTCCAGTGGCCCAAGCAAACTCAGAGCTCAGCTTCTCTGCTCCCTTCCATCACCCTCTGAGTGAGCCCCTAACAGCCCATCTTGAGGCTCCCCCCGTGTATGGGGGCTGTGTTCACCCCAGACTCCCTGCCCCCTGCTTCTGCCCCCTCCCTGAGGGAGAGGAGAGGAGCTGGAGAGACCTGGTCACCTCTGAGCCTTTTCTCACACTGGTCCCTTCTTGGTGATGGCTTCTCTCATCCTCAGCACCTCCCTGTGTCAACCCAGCCTCTGAGGGTCCTCAAGAGCCGCCTCCCCTGTGGACCCAGGAACTGCCTGGAACAGCTCCTCAGCTCTCCCGCTCCAGTGGGTCTTGCCATGCCCTCCCATCTGCTCTGAGCACGCACTGCCTGTGTGAAAGCAGTTCTTCTCACCCACTCTGGGAGCCCTCGAGGGCAGGGCAGGGCTGGTCAGCCCCGTGTCCTCAGCACAGAGCCTGGAAAGAGCAGGTGCCTGGGAAATACCCAGAAGAAATGAATCGCAGAAGAGGCCCCATTCTTTCTTTCTCTTCCCCTTCTTCTCTGGCACCAAGAGATCAGGTCTCCGGAAGATGTAAACACAGGACCGTTGACCCAGTCAAACATGGGTGATACTCTTGGCTAGGAGGCCAGGGATTGGTTCCAATGCCTTGCCCCTGTGATAAGAGCAGGATTTTATTTTTTGCCCTCTACCTCTCAGTTGTAAGGCTCTTAAAGGGACCGCAGCTTCTTAGTAGCTCCCTCTTTCTTCCTGCCAATTCTAAGACAAATGTCTGCCTCCTCTGGAGCGCCCCCACCCCCACCCCAGGCCTGCAGCACCCCCACCCTCCCACGCTCCGCCTCCCATCCCAGCCCTGTAGCAGTGAATGTAATTAGGCCTTTCCCCAGGAAGGCACCCCCTCCACGCAGCTGAACTGCCCGTCCAACGGGGGATAATTTATGGAAATGGGTAAAGGTGTTTTAAATTATTCAATTTAAATGTAAATAGGGGAGATGGTTTCTCTGAATAAATTGTCTTATTTATGTTCCACCCAAATCCCCTCCCAGGGAAACATGGAGTGGTTTGGAGCGCTCTACAGCCCAGGGCCTCCACCGCTCTTTAAATAATGTGGGAGCTGCCCCCGGGCCCCTGGGAGTGGAGACTGGGAGACAAACGGCCCTGACAGCTGCTGACCCAGCTGGGGTCACAGGACAGGCCGAGTGCTCACCAAAGGCTGTGTCATCCCACTCCACCCAGGGTTGCTGTGACCCGGCAGGGCATGGATGTAGGCAGAAAGCAATCCAACTTTGTTTGCTGGGCAGTGACAGCTGGACAGGGGCTCCGTGCCCCTCTCCGCTCCTGCCCAAGGTCTCTTTTCCTCTGACTCACAAATGATGTGGGCTTCACACCTCCCTGAAAAAGTCCTTCATGCTCTGAGATGCTGGCTGTGGGCCACCTTTCCTTAGAGCATTTCTGTCCTAAACATGGTTTCCTAGACACAGGGCTGCCTCGACAGGAAACTCACCTTTTGGGGGTGAGGAGAGGGACTGTTCTTTAGCCCCCCTCCCCCACTACTTAGTACCACTCAGCTGCCGGTGTTGCCATCTCCTGGGATTGGATCACCTTACATGCAAGCAAGTGATCATGTAGCTATTAGGGGGTTTTCAGGGGCAAAGGACAGAACATCAAAGTAGCTGAGACTATGGAAATTTATTAGCCCTGGAAACCTGGAGGCAGGGCAAACTGCAGGGGTAGATCTGGTGTCATCTGGAAGCCTTGTCCTGTTTCCCTGTGATTGCTTTTTGTGTATCCATCATCCTCAGATTAGATGATCTGGTGGCAGGGGGCAGTTAAGAGCCTTAGATCCACCCATGATGATGCTCAGAGAAAACCAGAAGAGGGCAACTCTCAGAGACTCTCCCAGAAGTGTGAAGAAGGCTTCCTCCCACCCACCTCTCAGAAAACTCTCCTTGCATCTTATTGGTCCATCCTAACCTAATGTCTGTGAGGAGATGGGGATTACTTTAGACCAGTCAGAGTGACCAGGAGCTGGGGGTGGGGCTACCTTCTCTCTGCACAAACATGGGCTCCTATGAGGGAGGAGGAAGTGGGCTGAGCAGACAGTACCCATTGAAATAACACTTGAATTATTGAAATCAATACATGTTTTAATCAATAACCATATTGTTTCAACCCCCCTTACTTTAACTGGATCAATTCTTTTCTGCCTAATCCTAAGAACCAGACTATTGCCCATCCTCCAAAGAGCGAAGAGTCAGATCAGTGACCCAGATTGCAGGCCAGTTGGCAAGACTGGACCAGATCAAACACAAATTGCCATCCAGATGCCATAACTCTTTCTCAAGTTACCCCTAAATGAAGGAATGGCTTGTGCAAGCCCCACAGTCAGCATCACTCATTCTGCAGATATGTCTGGACTGCCCACCTTATGCCAGGCACAAGCTAGAGGCAGAAGATTCACTGGCAAAACAGTCTGTTTCCTGTTCTTGCAGACTTACCATCCCTACAGTGGACTTTATCATATTTGTTGCCAGTTGGTTTGGCTGCCTGCGAAGTTTTGCCAAATTTGGGAGTTTCTAGATTCATGAGTCACACCTTCTCAAGGCAGAAACCAGAAACTTGGTTACCCAGCCTCCTTTGCAGCTCCAGCACAGACATGTGACTCAGATCCCACCAAGCAGATTCATTCATTCACTCTAAAAGGGAAGTACTGGAGTAAGGAGATGATGCCCATAGTCCACGGTGCTGGCAGGGGTGGAAGTGGAGGTGTCCAGCTTTGGGTAGAAGTGACAAGATTAAGTTCCTGGTCCAAGAGGTGCGATCAGTAGGGGGTGACGGCAAGGTTCCCTGTGCCTGGTGGGAAGCAAGTGCGGTGTCCCCATCAGTCTGGTTCTGCGTGCAGCAGGGCATCAGGCCTGGAATCTGAGCCTCCAGTCTGGCTCTTGACCCCTCCCTGTGACTAGACAAGACACCCTGTATTCTTCCAATATTCTTCAGTCAGTCAGAGCCGTGTCTATTGCCTAAGACCGTGAACCCTAGCATGCCCCATCCTTGGTGAGAGTTTTTCATTGTGAAGATCTCGCCCAGGTGGCCCTTCCCAGAATCCCCCTGAGCCCAGGCACTTTGCTGCTGCCTCTTACAGCAACCTTAACAGAGGCATGAGCCCCTCTGTGTGTCTCCAGTTCACCCCCACTAACGCACACTAAACTTGGAGCTCCTGGGGACCTGGGACCACACCTTTTGCACCACTATATCCCCAGGTCTAGTTTAGAACCGGGGTTAGAATAGGTGCTCACTAAGTATTTGTTGTGATGTGATCATTGCCACTTTCTTCATTAGTGACATCAAAAAGCCCACCAATAGCAGGCTCTGGATTGAGCAACACACACAGAGAATGGCCCGTATCTTGACCTCCCCTTCTCCACAATCAGCAACCGGTACACATCCAGGCACTTCAGTGCCCACTGGAAAGTCCTTTAAAATACCAAAGGGCTGCCCTCTGACCCCTACCCAGTTCCCTAATCCCTCCTGGCAGCCTTGCATTTACTCTTTCCAGCCAGCTGGTTCCATCTCAGCCTTGCCCCTACTTCCTGCCCTGCCCTGGACAGCCTTGGGAGATCTCCAACCTTGGCATGGAGGTGACCTCCCAAAAGACCCTGGAGAGATATACCCAGATGGGTTACATTGCCAATCCAAGGGTGTCCTTTATCCTGGCAAGCCCTGCAAAATTGCCTCACACCCCCCCGCCACCCCCAACACACACACGCACTCTCTCTCTCCCTCTATCCCCTCTGCAGGAAGAGCCAGAGGAAATGGACAAGCTTTCTGGAATCAATTTCATGCCTTAGCGTGATAAACAACCAAGCAGAGAGTGGCACCCATCAAGAGAGTTAATGGCCTTGGTCTCTGAGTGATAAACCACCCCCTGAAAAAGAAAGTGAGCCCTTTCCTCCGTGCATCACTCCACCCGGAGCAGACTCACGCCAGCCCCAACTGCACTTTCCCAGGTGTGGGTGAGACAAGCACTTCCCCCTTCCCCAGGCAGCACGAAGCCTCTCATCAGCTGGGGGTCTGGGAGGCCCAAGGCAGAAAGCACCTGACCTGTTACCTTAGCTAGCAGTGCCACAGATCAGAGAGAGCCTGACCACCTGAGTTCAAACCCTAGTTCCACGTCTCACTCTCCGAGTGACTTTGGGTAGGCTACCTAAATTGTACCAACCTTACAGGTACTTTTGAAGATTGAGATGCTTTTTGCAAAGAGCACATAGTATATCCTCAATAATCTTAGCTGTTGTTATTATTATTATTATGACGATTCCCTGTAGCTAGGAAGTTCCTGATCCGTCTAACCTGAATCCCACCCACTGCCTTTTAAGGTCATTGCAGCTCATTCTCTTCCTAGAGGGCAGGGAACGCAGCCGTCTCTAGTGTAATGAGGTAGGAAAAATAATGGTGCTGGAAGACGATAAGCTAACGTTCAAATCCACCTCATGTCTGTTAGCCGTGGTTCTATTTATAGCCAGTGAATGTAAGACAGATTCTAAATATACAGTTACTAGCTGTGTGGATGGACAGATGTCATTCCACTCTTGTGGGCCACAGGTTACAGCATCCTTGTTTGTACAGTAGGAAAAGAACACGGCCTCCAAAAGCCACAATGAGGATGAGGTTAGATGCAGTAATATCTAAGAGATGGTGGGTAACCAGGGATGTTAGTTGAACCTGAGCCTGCACATACACTCGATGAGAGACTACCTGGATGTCTCAGACCATCTATCTGAGACATACAATGACCCTGTTTCTACAACCTTCCCCAGTTCATGTCCAGCACAGCAGATCCTTCCATGTTTCTTCAGCCTGAGGAGCACATTTTGCTTGTTGTTGTTGTTTTAGTTGCATTGGGTCTTAGTTGCAGCATGCAGGGTCTTCTTGCATCATGCAGGATATTTCCTCGAGCACCTGAACACTCTAGTTGCAGCACCCAGATTTACTTGCCCCACTGCATGTGGGAATTTAGTTTCCCTGACCAGGGATCCAATCCATGTCCCCTGCATAGAAAGGCAGATTCTTAACCACTGGACCACCAGGGAAGTCCCAAGGAACACTTATTTAAAAGTGAGAAGCCAATGCCAGAATTTACCAGAAGTAAGTAAAATCCTTGCAGTCCTGCACAGAAAAGCCAATGTCCAGGAGAGGGCGGGTGAGTAGCAACTGACGTGTGCCCCGCACTTAGCAGTGAACAAATGTGTTCTCGGGTAGTATCTTACCAAACATTTTCACAGACCAGTTTTACCCAAGGGGACACTAGTTCTGAATGGGGAGTCAACTTCCCCAAAGTGATAAAGAAGGATGTGAACCCATAACCAGTCTCCCCCACTCCCTCAGGCTCTCTGCCCTCTCCCCACATGTACTCCTGTGCCATTGGAAGGCCTCTACTGGTCTTCTAGCTCAATACCTGGCATAATGCCTAGCCTACTTTCCCAATAGTCAATCATCTAATGGTCAAATATAATCCAACTACTTCACCCATGGGGAAATCCTAATTTCACCCATGGGGAACCTGGGGCAGAAAGAGATGTAGTGAAAAGCCCTCAGTCACAAAGCTGGAAGGTGGTGCAATGCACTAATAGAAGAGTACAAGCTCACCCCAAAATGTCAGGACTAGAAGAATCCTAGAAGGTCATGTGGTCAAGACCCTGCCCGTCCTGTCCTGGTAATCAAATCCAAGTTCTCCCACTCAGAGCTTGGAGGAGGGGAGACAAGAGGTTTTTCAGGCTGGATATAGTAGATCAATTACAAAGTGTCCCCAAATCCCCCCCTACTGAGATCCATGCAATTTGGATTTGCAGTTTCTCCCAACAAGTAGAGTCCGTTTTCTTTCTTACTCAGTCTGGGCTGCCTTGTAACTCTCTTTGACCAGTAGAAATTCAACAGAAGTGATGGTGTCCCATCTCCAAGGTGAGACATCAAAAGACCATGTGAGCTTCCACGCTCTTTTAGAACCCAGCTGGCGCCATGTGAGCAACTCTGGGCAAACCTGTTGGAGGATGAGAGACAAGTTAAAAAGAGCCTGCTTGTCCCATCTGAGGCCTCGCTACTCCTGCCTATGGCCAGCTGGCCCCCAAACATGAGAAACTATCCTAGATCAACAGAGGCACCTCCTCTGCCCACAGCCAACCGCAGATACATAAGTGATTCCAGCCAAGATCAGAAGAACCATCCAGATCCCATAGACTCATGAGAAATCACAAACATAATTAAGTCACTGAGTTTTGGAGTAGTTTTTTACAAAGGACCAATTAACCGATACTTTGGACTTGAAGAAAAGATCCCAAGTTGTAGTTCTAGAGAAGTCGAGGTCTGTGTTCCTATAGGGCCTTGAAGGGACAGGACCCTTTTCTGCAAAGAGCCTGGTTTAGTTTCTATCTAGTCTGTCCAGCTGCTGGCCCTGGTCCATCCAGGACCAGTGAGGTCAAGTCTAGCTCCAGCCCTACGCTTCCCACCCAGCTTGGCACCCACAATAGCCACCCTTGGCAGTCTCCAGAAACAGTCTGTGCAGGGAAGGCTGTGATGAGTGTGAAGGCTGCCCACAACCCAGAAGGAGCTCGCCCCAAAGACAAAGCCCGACAAAGCCCCGAGGTGGGGTCTCCATGGTGGAGAAACTTCTGGGACCAGACATCCCCCCACCCACCACCCAGGGGAAGCAATCAGCCCCGGAGGAGCTGAGCAGGCCGCTTGACATTTGATGGGAGTCATTATCAGACACTTATTTCCAATCAGGGCTCAAGTGTCTCTAAGGGCCCCTCTGCTGCCTTCTCATTCCAGGGAGCATTAACAGGGCGGGGGGGGTGGGCAGGGCGGGGAGGTGCCGGTCTGGGCAGAGGCCCGCAGACCCACCCCTCTGACTCCAGCCCACTTCGTGCCTCCCAAGGCCCCTAGGGGCAAGCTAGCTCATGCCAGAGTGTGGAGAGTGGAGGACTCCAGGGTGGGGAGCTTGACTCCTCGGTCCTTGGAAAGACCAGACACAGAGACGTTCAGTGATGCATGCAGGAGTCTGGCTCAGAGCTGAGATTCCAGCCAGGCCCAAGAAGGGCTTTGTCTCCAGGGCTCATCATGGCTCTGGGAGTCCTGAGTCCCCACCCCGGGCAGCCACCTCCTTCCTCAGTCGGTGCTCCAGGACCAAGGCCAGGCTCCTCCCCTTGCACACAGATCAGAGCTCTCTCTCTGCAGCCAGACGGCCCTACTCAGAGAGTGCATGAAGGCCTTTTAAGGCTCTCCCAGGTCCGCAGAGGGATCTTGGTCAAGCCACCTAACTTCTCTTGCTCCAAAAAGAAGGCAGTGATTCCTGCTCTGCCTCTTTGCACGAGACTATTGCGAGAATCTTATTCTTTAAGAAAGCACTTGATAAAATAAAACAAGGACTGAGTACAGCTGTCCCCAGTGGATCATCATCACAACGTAGGCAAGCTCAGATGAGTCAGGCGCAGGCGTGACGGTAGACGAGTGAGTGTGTGTGTGTGTCTGCTCTGGCGTCTCACTGCGTGCCTTAGCACTCAGTACCAGTATTTCATGGTTTGGGATTGTCTGTGGGTTTTCACCATCTATGTCTCTATTCAGGCAGTGAATCAACTGTATTGATGTGTTACAGCCTGAATGCAGAGGCAGAATTTTGAAGTTATAAAAGAAAGGGACCAAAAATACCTTGAAGTGGGGTTTGACAGTCGAGAGTACACACACACACACACACACACATGTACCTGCTCTCAAGGAACTTAAAGACTCAAATAACCAAACACAAAAAAAATAGAGAAAAAGTTGGGTGGAGAGTCATAGAATAATGAGCCCTGAGAGTCATCAATCCAGAAGGCTTCCTGGAAGAGGAGGTAAAGTCTGAGCTGAATTTTGGTAGAAAGGCTGGACAGGCAAGCAGCAGGAAAAGATGGCTTTGGGAGGAGAATAGAAATGAATGTTTTAAGCATCCTGCTGTCAAATAATTATACTTTATCCTGGCAAAGCAATTGAGCATTTACAAGGCTTTTTCACATGTATTTTCTCATTTGCCTCTCACTATAGTTCCCTGAACTAGACAAGTCAGGTTTTATTACCCCCATTTAATAGATGAGAAAATAAAGGCTCAGAGAAGCTGAGCGATTTTCCTGGAGTCTCCAAGCTCAGAGGCAGTGGGACTGGCAGAAGCCCCCAGGGTTTCTGACTCCTCCCTATCCAAGTAGCCTTTCCAGTCTCAGGAACCACAGCCCACCACCGGGTCTGGTTCCATCTACAAGCTCCTTGGGGGCGGGTTCCATGTCTGGGTGATGGACTCTGGACAGTGCTTGGGAAATTAGCCAGTAGAAGGGAGCGGTGGCTTTAGTCAGACAGAAATGAGGCTCGACCCAAGCTCTACCGTGTACCTCGACTTTGGCTTGTGAGTTCCCCTCTGAGCCTCTGTTTCCACATGGGTAGAGTAAAACAGAGACTGTCCCTGAAGCACTTAGCACTGTGCCAGGCACATATATTTGCTCCAATAATGGTGGCTACTGTCATTAACCTCGTGGTTATTTGCTTATGATTGCTGATTAGGAAGACTTTCTTGAGGGCCACTTTTCACCCGTTTCTCCCTTTCAGGATAAATGGGTCCGTCAGTCAACATGCATGCTGCCCATTGATTACTAGTATGACAGACGGTCTCCAGTGGGCACAAGCAATCACTTCTCCCTCCAACCTCCTAGGCCCACATGTCCTGTCTAGATCCCACACCCTGGAGGGGCCCTAGAGACGCTTCGACACCAGTTGGTGTCAGGCCTGACCCCTCAGCCACCTGTTGAAATCCATTTCAGTCGCCAGGGCTCTCATTTCTATTAAAACTTCATTTTCCAAGAAAGCAGAAAGGTAATTATGAATCCTAGTCTTAAATCACTCTGCTGCTGAATTATTAAAGGGAAGAATTAAAAATAATCAGGCTTTTTCATTACACTTCATAGCAGGGAAATTAAAGGTGTAAGAATGTATTTTTTCCTCGAATTTAAGTATTCATTTTGGAGATTTATAGGGAAGTTGAAATGATTCCCTGCATGCCCAGCTTTCCCTTTTATAGAAGGGGGAGAGATGAAAAAAACCTTGTAAAATTAAAAGGGAGATAGAGCAAAGAAGGGATTTAACATAAAGAAGTACAACTGAGTGTTTTGCATTTTAATACATTTTTTTTCTGCACAATTACACTATTGAGTGATATGGCAGAGAGAGATTAGGCTGCTGCTAATTTCAGATCCTTCATGGGGAAATAAGGGGGTCTCACCAGCCATTGGGTCAGAAAAGTATATGGGGGCATCCAAGCTGGCTCCTCGGATCTCCAAGCCCTGAGAAGCAAGGACCATTTCAGCACCAAGCTTCCTTGCTCTCTCTTTTCTTCAGGAAACAATAGGATCAGCGACCTGGTTCATTTCGCAGAGCGGGAAATCCAAGGTAGCAAGGTGGGGCAAGGCATCTTGGGGCCTGGGACCGAAAGAGGAGGGACACAGGAGAACTTCCCTCAGCCTTCCCGCCTCAACCCCATGCCCCAGGGTTGAGTGTGAAAAGCAGAACTGTCGGAGCTAGGACAGAAACGGGAGGATTCTAGGCCTGGGAGGCCCTGATGGATGAGACCAAGGATTGATCAAGTCTCTGATTCCCCGTTCCCAGCCACTCCAGGGATGCAGACCAGACTCCCCAAGTGAAGTGAGGAAGAGGTGTAGATGCCTCCTCCCCAGACCAGGGGCTGAAGGAGGAAAAGTGACAGCAGAGCCCACCTGGAGGGGACTCCTCCCGGAGGCTTCAGGAGGAAGGGAGCAAGGCAGAGGGGAGAGAGAGTTTGCAGAGAGGGGCAGCAGAGGCCAGAACACACCACCCATGCTTCCCGCTCCGCTGCAGCCGGAGACCAATGCGTTCTCCCCCTTCTGGGGGCAGTGCAACAACAGAAAAAAATGGATGCCATTGATGCACAAGCATCACTGGCAGCAGCTGGGTAGTCCCTAGTCCCAAATGGGACCCCGGGGAGGGTGCTGAGAGCAGCGTTCCCGTCTCTGCTCCAACAGCTGGCCTGCCTCTCGGAGGGATCGCCAAGACTCTATCCCGCGTCCACACAGGCAACAACTGGACAAGGGGAGGGGGCGGAGGGGGCCTCCCCGTGGATCCGGGCCCAAGAGCTGCTCAGCCACCTGCCCCCCTCCCCAGAGGTGGTAATGAATTGCAGGGAAACGCTGCTGAGAGATGTCAGAACAATTTCTATTAAACATAATTTCCTAATGAAAAGGTTACGAGGGAGCCTGGTGGAGCTAATCAGGATTGAATGCTCACTCCAACTCGCTCTGAGGGAGGGAGCTGGAGGCCAGGTCCCTGGTTCCACCTGGTCTGGGCTGGAGGGACCTTACCCAGGGCCAGGTAAGACCCTGAGCAGCTTCAGTGCACCCGTCCCAATGCCTTGCATGTGCCCATTATCAGGAGCTCGCAGGTGCCAGGCACTCTGCTGTTTTTCATGCATCACATCCTCACAACATCCTTGCAAAACTGAAATTACATCCCCACTTTCAAGATGAGCAAACTGAGACTCTGGAAAGTCACATGACTTGCCCAAGTTCACCTCTCAAGAAATTAGGAAGCAAAGGCAGGATTTGAACCCTGGTCCATCTGACTGAAAGACGTACCACATTGACATCAACCATTCCCACCTCCCAGGGACCAGTCCTACCCCATGGCTCTAAAAAGTCCTGGAGGACAAATGGAGCCCTAGAAATGGGGCAGGGCTGGACAGGCCAGAAGTGCAGCTGAGGCTGCCTGGCTCCTGTCCAGGTATCCATACCATCCCACTTCTGATGACCATCTGGATATCTGTGAGTAAAGAAACCACAGTCACAGACTCTATGAGGCTCACATGGTGTCCTGCTGAGCTCAGAGAGGGTGTGTTTGTCCATGCAGCCAGCTCTGGGGTGCACAGCGCTTTGAGTCTCTATCTTGAAAACTAAAGGCACGGACCCCATGCAGACCCCCACTCTGGTCCCAGTCAGTGTCCCCAAGCCAGGCTTGTCTCTGAGCAAGGACCCTACCTCCTTTTTTCTCCTATCACCCTGAATTGCAGATCTAAATTCCTACATCAGGTCTGTGCTAAGGATGCGGGGCAGTATGACCCTAACTAAGAGAAAGGAGGGGGCATTTTTAGAATGTTCAGAGACTCTTACCAAACCCTCAATTACAAGCTTTTCAAAAATTGACCTCTACTGGTGGGAGGTTGAGGTGAGGGATGGAGGAGGAACAGGCAAACAGGCTGCAGATCTGAGACCAAATAGTAACGAGCCCTGTGAAAAATAAACTGAAAGTATTGGCTGCTCAGTCGTGTCCTAACCCACCAGGCTCCTCTGTCCATGGAATTCTCCAGGCAAGAATACTGGAGCGGGTAGCCAGCCATTCCCTTCTTCAGAGGATCTTCCCAACCTAGGGATCAAACCCAGGTCTCCCGCATTGAAGGCAGATTCTTTACCATTTGAGGCACCAGGGAAGCCCCATTCTCTTCAATTCAGAGAATCCTGATACCACCAGCTGGGGGCAATTTCAGACACCCTGGGGTTTTGCTCTGCCAGAAACTTCTGCAACTGTTGAGATATCTCTTTGGAGGGAGAAGAATGTTCCAGATATGTCCCTGGGGACAGAGGCAAGCCCTTAGAGGCTGCAGCTAAAAATCTTCCTGGAAACCCAGGACCACCCCTACATCCTGGAGGAGAAGGGGTTGGGCTACAGGAGGGCCTTGATGACAGAGTCTCCTCCCCTGCTTCCATCTAAACCCTTACCTCCCCTGCCTGCTCCACAGTCCCTCCACCCCGTGATGAGCCCCAGGCTCTGCACCCCGCCCCCAGCAGGGTGTATCTCCCATCCCTCATTGCGAAGACGAAGCTGTCACTGACTGCCATGAGCCTGCCTTCCCGGGACCTTCAAAGCCTGGAACAGCATGAAATATGCAGCTGCCTTCCCCCAGCCCCCACTCCCCGCTCGGCTCCCTCCCTCTAATTGCTCTGTGCAGATTAAACTTGGATGGCGTAGCTCTGGCTGAGGACATCCAACACTAACGTTCTTCAAAAACAGTGGAGGCTGCTGCTGCCTCTAGGCAAGAGGAGCTCGCCTCCCGGGTGGCTAAGGTGCTGCTCCTCCCCACCACATACACACAATTCCCCTGAGAACATCTCTCAGCCTGTTCCCCCTTAGACTAAAGGCTCCTTGGAAGGCAGGCAAGGTTTTTGCTGAGAACAGCTGCTGCTGCTGCTGCTAAGTCGCTTCAGTTATGTCCGACTCTGTGTGACCCCACAGACGACAGCCCATTGGGCTCCGCCATCCCTGGGATTCTCCAGGCAAGAACACTGGAGTGGGTTGCCATTTCCTTCTCCAATGCATGAAAGTGAAAAGTCAAAGTGAAGTCACTCAGTCGTGTCTGACTCAGCGACCCCATGGACTGCAGCCTACCAGGCTCCTCCATCCATGGGAGTTTCCAGGCAAGAGTACTGGAGTGGGATGCCATTGCCTTCTCCGGCTGAGAACAGCAGTGGTTCTCAAAGTGTGGTCCCTGGACCAGCAGCATCAGTGCCACCTGAGGCAGATTCTGAGGCCCTACCAAAGAACTGAGGCCTTCGGACAGTGGTGCTGGAGAAGACTCCTGAGAGTCCCTTGGACAGCAAGGAGATCAAACCAGTCAATCTTAAGGGAAATCAACCCTGAACTGCTTCAGTTGGAAGGACTGATGCTGAAGCTGAAGCTCCAGTATTTTGGTCACCTGATTGGAACACCTCATTGGAAAAGTCCCTCATGCTGGGAAATACTGAGGGCAGAAGGAGAAGAGGGCATCAGAGGATGACATGGCTGGACGGCATCATCAATGCAATGGACACAAATTTGGGCAAACTTCAGGGGACGGTGAGGGAAAGAGGGGCCTAGTATGTTGTAGTCCATGTGGTCACAGAGTGGGACACATCTGAGCAACAACCCCACGTTTATGGAATCAGAAATTGGGAGTGTGTTGTTTGCACTCACTCAGTCGTGTCCAGCTCTTTGTGACCCTAGGGACTCTTGCCCGCCAGGCTCCTCTGTCCATGGGACTCCCTAGGCAGGAATACTGGAGTGGGTTGCCATTTCCTACTCCAGGAGATCTTCCCCACCCAGGAATCAAACCAGAGTCTTTTGCATCTCCTGCATTGGCAGGCAGATTCCTTATCACCAGTGCCACCTGGGAAGCCCATACTGGGGATGGGGCTCAGCAATTTAAGCTTTATCAAGTCCACCAGATAACTCTGATTCATTGGTTCTGATTCAAGTTTGAAAAACATTGAACTAAAGGCTGGTTCAGTCAACATCCAGTCAACATGATGGAGCCTCCCTGGGCACCCAAGGCTGTGCTAAAGCGGACAGAGGAAAGATACCACCTCCCCACACAGGCCTGGCAGCCTGTGATCAATGGGAGGGGTGATAATCAGGTACCCACTGCAAGACCAGCCTGAGAATCCCAGAAGGAGCAGAGCAGGGTCACTGAATGCCACAGGAAATGAAAGCTTCATGGTGGAAGGAAATTAAACTAAATAGGGGCCTAAATAAATAAATTGAAACTAAATGAAAATCAAAACCACAATGAAATATCACACCTCATGCCCATTAGTCGGCCGACTATCAAAAAAAAGCAAACGTTGATAAGGACACGGTGAAATTGAAACCCTTATATTCTGCTGGTGGGAATATAAAATGATGTAGCCACTGCAGAAAACAGTATGGTGGACTTCCCTGGTGGTCTGGTGGTTAAGAATCTGCCTGACAATGCAGGGGATATGGGTTCAGTCCCCAGTTAGGGAAGATCCCACATGCAAGGAATAACTAAACTCATGTGCCACAACTACTGAGCCTGCGCACCCAGAGCCTGTGCACTGCAACAAGAAAAGCCACTGCAATGAGAAGCCCCCACACCGCAACTAGAGAAAGCCCCAGCACAGCAACCAAGACCTCAGTGCAGTTCAGTTCAGTCGCTCAGTCGTGTCCGACTCCTTGCGACCCCATGAATCGCAGCACACCAGGCCTCCCTAGCAACAGCCAAAAATAAATAAATAAACAATGTTTTTAAAAAGCAGTGTGGGGGTTCCTCTCAAAGTTACAAATAGAACTATCATATGATACTCAACCTTGAGGACATCATGCTAAGTGAAAGAAACCAGTTACAAAAAGACAAATGCTCTTCAATTCCACTTATACAAGGTTCCTAGAGTAGTGAAATCCACGGGAACACAAAGCAGAATGCTTGTCGCCAGGGGCTGGAGGGAATGGGGGATGGGGAATTGGTGCTTCAAGAGTCCAGAGCTTCAGACTCACAAGATGGAAAATTCTGGAGAGGTGTTGCACAATAATACGATTACAATGAAGACTACTGAACCATACGCTTAAAAATGCTTAAGATGGCAATTTTATGTTATGTGTATTTTATCATAATTAAAAATAATAATTGGGACCAAAATTGGGGCAAGAAAAGGAACAATAACTCCAGCAAGCCTCATGTAAACAGTGCATCCGTTTGCCGAGTGCTGTCACATTCTCCATCTGCTTGGAAGAGAAGCTGAGCAGGAGTGAATATCTGGGCTTCCCTGGTGGCTCAGACAGTAAAGAATCCACCCGCAATTCGGGAGACCTGGGTTCAATCCCTGGGTCAGGAAGATCCCCTGGAGGAGGGCATGGCAACCCACTCCAGTATCCTTGCCTGGAGAATCCCCATGGACAGAGGAGCCTGGCGGGCTACAGTCCATGGGGTCACAAAGAGCTGGACACAACTGAGAGACGAGGCACAGTACACAGGGAGACACCCACCCAAAATCTGAACACCATGAGTGGAGAGCTGGGGCCAGGGCTCAGCTTCTGACCCCCATGCCACACCTTTCCTCTCACAGTAAAGAGCCCTCCAGGCCCAAGAAGATATAGGCACACACCTTGGCAGGATCTTAGGAGTTGGGGGTAGTGTTGGGGCGCCCAGGGGTTGGGCTGGAGGGGTGAGACCATGGTGTACACCCCATTAGCACACCTGCAGCCTCCACACAGTCATTATATCAGTGCTCCTTTCACAATGCCTCACTTTGGAAGACTTGTTGTATATTCACCTCAACTACAAGTGACCAGAAAGCCAAGAAACAGAGTTGGATGGAATTTGGCAGAAAAAAGGAAGCGGCCCAGCTTCTTGAAGAGAAGAGTCCTCATGAGCATCACAGAAGGTCCCTCTGGCTATGAGCAGAAGACCCCAGGACAGAGCAGGGAGGCTGCTGAGGAGGGGAGGGTCAGCAGGCTGTGGACCCCAGGAACATTGCATGCCTTCTCCTGGCTTCTCCTCTGCTCCCTTTTTCCATCTCACTCCTGGCTTCTCCACGTGGCACATGGGAAGACCTCGCAGGAAGAATCAGCTACGGGGTTCTCTTCTCTCTCTGAGCTTCCCCCAGTGCCCAGCCTTGAGTCGAGGCAAAGTCCAGACCAGCCTCCAGGGGCCTTCCCAGCCCACCCACCCATCTCAGCTTTGACCAGCCTCTCACCTCCACCCACAACTCGCCCCTCCCAACGCCGCATCCCTGCGGCTGGAAAACCCCCTCCCCTCACTCGTGAAGCCCTCCCCTCTCCTCCTCTAGGATCCCTTCCCCAGCTTCAGGGCCTCGTAGCCTGAAGACTTGTATACAACTCCCAGGTTCTCCACCTAGAGAACCTAGGTTGTATACAACTTGTATACAACTCCCAGGTTCTCCACCTAGACAAGTCGTTTCACCTCTCAGAACCTCAGCTTTCTCAGCTTCAAAATGGGGCCCCACCCCCCATTCAGAGAGTACTGTGAGGCTTCATGGGATGAGCGCGGGAGGGACTTGTAGGTGGTGATCTCGTGTCTGATTCTACTGTGCCGCTCAGCACCCCTCTCCATTTACATACAAACCAGTTCTTTGCTTTTCCTCTATAAAATTCTCCTCCATGAGAGGTACTATTGCTCCCCTCCCCACTCACACTAGAGGCACGATGGACCAGAGGCAGAGAAACACAGCAGGTGGTGATGGGCAGAATCCAAACATCGCATGGTCCACCTCCATCATTTGCCTTTGGAAAATGATGACGATGTCTTCTCCAAAGACTTTCCTCCTGGGAGAATGTCTCAGTGCTGATGTTGGCATGAGTTAATCAACCCCTGGGCTTTTCTGTGTGTGAGGACACTGAGGGCCAAGTTCCCTGAGAACGGGGGTAGAAGGACACAACTCTCTACCCCTAAGTCAGGTGCTCAACCAAGGTAACAAGGAGCGAGAGTGTAGGAAGGAGGGAAGAAGGAGCCAGTCTTCACTCACCCCCGAGACTTTAGGGCTCAGGTATAGTCTGAGAGTAGGGTGAGAGGTCAAGTGCAGACCAATACTAGGGCTGAGGTTAGAAGTGAGGATAGTGTTTAAGATTCATCTCAAGGAAGGGATGAGATTGGAACTGAGCTTCAGATTTGTACTGGACTCCAGTCTGCATTCCAGTTAAAGTCCTAATTAAGGTGAACTCTAAACTGTACATTATGATCAGGTTATTGCTATTGGGTTAGGTTATTGTTAACAGTAAGACAAGAGAAATTTCAGAAACTTTAAGAAAATTCATCTTAAAGTTAGGTGTGCCTGAAAGTTGTGGGACTTGCAGTAGGGGTCAGCGCTATGGCCAGGGGTTCTGGAGATGAAAGACCTGGCAAGCAGCCAGCTGGAGAGATGAGGCCAGCCAGGCCGTGTGTGCTAGATGAGTTGTGAGGCCAGCACCATAGACAGCTCCAAGGAAAGCACCTTGGGACACAGAGACACCTGTTGCCTTCCCCTACCATCCCTTCCATGACATCACAGCCTCTGAGCTGAGCCTCTGAGGGCCCATGAGTGACCCCCGAGAAAACCAAGAAAGCACCATATCCTCCAGGGAGTTTGGGCCTCTCATCTTAGAGTCTTTGCTTTGCCTTCAGAATCATTCTCATCTCATCTATATCCCCTGGGCCTACAACCAAGATTCTAATTGGGGGAAAAAAAAAAAAAA
>SJYT01058150.1:328090-355159 GCA_006410635.1 Cephalophus harveyi | reverse complement strand
AGGGACTGACCCAGGTCTCCTGCATTGCAGACAGATGCTTTACCATCTGAGCCAGCAGGGAGTATCTGAAGAGACTGAAGCTTACTAGCAAATAGCAGACCTGGGATTTGAACCTAGGTCTGTCTTGCCCTAAGTCTGTTGGCCCAAGTGTATACTTTTCTCCACCACATCATGAACTCTGGTTATTAAAGTGGACTTGAAATCAACTTGGGGGGTTCTCTTGGCCTTCCTATCAGATGACAGCACCACGTCACTGTGGCCTGGATCGCCACAGACATAGCCTTGTGTCCCAGTGTCCTAAGGCTAGGAAGAGGGGCCTTATCCCCCTCGAGGGCCCGGAAGCCCCTGCAAGCTGCCTCCTGGAGGCCACGGGTCTGTGGGAGCCCAACCAGTTCTGCAGTCGCTTCTTCTGCTCCCTTCCCTCCACTCCCCAGCTCGCCCTCCCCCCACCACAGGGCATCTTCAGGTAGAGCCTGAAGTGACCCCCTAAGGAGGGGAAGCGGGAGCATCTGCATCTTCAAGCCCCTGTGAGCCCTGGGGATCCGTCCACCCCACCCCTTGGAGGTCATAGGCAGGAGGAGGGGGGTGCGGGGGAAGCACTAGGGGCAAAGGTGTGCCTGGAGAGAGGAGGCACCAGCCTGGGGAGGCCCTGGGGAGCTGCGAGCCGGGCCTGGCTCCCCTCCTGTCCTTCTGTAGTAATTAACAGGCCTTTGTTCCTGTCCCCGATCGCGTCTGGCAGAGCCTTAATCATCCTCTTCCCTGCAATGAGCAGCCTTCTCATTAGGGCCTTAAGAACCTCTATTATAAACATGTAAATGGAACTCAACGAGGAGGGAAATATTTGACTGCTCCAATTTCCTTTGTGCTGCTGCCAGCTTTGGGCTGCGCACGCCTGCGATTTCACTGCTCAGCAGCCCGGCGCCAGCATGCTGCCCCCACCGCCCTGTCACACCGCTCCATCTTCTCCTATCGGAATTTAATTACCTTCGCTGGTGAATGTTTGAAGGACCTTTCTCCATCAATTGATTCTGAAGTCAGATTTTTATTCCGAGAGACTTAATGGCACTTGGGCTGTTGGGAGCCTGGGAACAGGTGAACCTGGGGCACAGGGAACTCTTTAACAACGAGGTTAGGAAGGGTCATCTCTGTTATTCCCCTGCCTCTGAGCAGGTTAATATCTCAGCCAGCCCAGCTAGACAGGAGTCTCTCTTCTTTAAGGTCTACAGAGAAGTGATTCCTGAGACTCCTGCTGGTCTGAACTAGAAGTTCTTCCTGAATTCTGCCTGAACCTTTTTTCCTTTTCATTTTTGTCCTTGATGAAAATGGAAGAGCCATGTTAGATAGAAAGCCTGTCCATTGCCTGTGGGATAAGCTGATGGTATGTATGATCAGCACCCCTCCCAGGGTCATGATGGTGCTTCCCCATCACAGGCAGATCCAGTGCAGCTGTGGGTGAAGGGCCCCCGGAGCATGGAGAGCCCTTCATGCTGAAGTCCTCATGTGCCTGAGTCCTTCATCCAGAGATATGGGAGATGCTTGTCCCTACCTGCCCTCCTCTGAATCCCTTTTCCAATCTAAACCTCCATTCTGTTCAGTCTTCAAAACACAAATCACTTCCCCTCCTCCACAAAGCTGTCCCACACCATTTCTCTCACCACTAACTTCAGAGTTTGTTCATTTAATGATGTCACCTGTGTGATGGGTCCCTGTTGACTCTTAGCTGGTCATATGTTCCCCTATCTAGATAAATTACTCCAAAGTTCTTCTCCGTTAGGGTGGAAACTGTCCACACAGATCTGAGCACAGTGCCTGGAACAGAGTAACATCAATAAAACAGACTCAAAGACATAAATACCAGTCTTACGGTTCAGTTCAGTTCAGTTGCTCAGTCATGTCTGACTCTTTGCAGCCCCATGGACTGCAGCACACCAGGCTTCTCTGTCCATCACCAACTTCCAGAGCTTCCTCAAACTCATGTCCATCGAGTCGGTGATGCCATCCAACTATCCTCTGTCGTCCTCTTCTCCTCCTCCTCCTGCCAAATCTTTCCCGGCATCAGGGTCTTTTCCAGTGAGTCAGTTCTGTGCATCAGGTGGCCAAAGTGTTGGAGTTTCAGCTTCAGCATCAGTCCTTCCAATGAATATTCAGGACTGATTTCTTTTAGGATTGACTGCTTTGATTTGTTTGCAGTCCAAGGGACTCTCAAGAGTCTTTTCCCAACACCGCAGTTCAAAAGCATCAATTCTTCGGTGCTCAGCTTTCTTTATAGTCCAACTTTCACGTCCATACATGACTACTAGAAAGCTTCCATAAGCCTCTTATCCTTATTCGTCAGAGGGTGGATAGAAGGAAAACCACAATCATAGAAAACTAACCAAACTGATTACATGAACCACAGCCTTGTCTAACTCAATGAAACCATGAGCTATGCCATGTAGGGCCACCCAAGACGAACAGGTCATGGTGGATAGTTCTGATAAAACGTGGTCCACTGGAGAAAGGAATGGCAAACCACTTCAGTAGTCTTGCCTGGAGAACCCCATGAACAGTCTTACAGTTACCAGAGGAGAAAGGGAGGGAGAGATAAGTTAAGAGTATGAAATTAACAGATACACACCAGTGAAAAAAAGAGAGAAAACTAGGTTGCTGCAGCTGGCTGGTAGGTAGTTTGGTAGGTTGGTACATAGGTTAGAGGATTGCCAATTAATGGGGTGTGGGATGGGTTGCTGGAGAAGTAGTCTTGTTCGTTGATTGGCTGATCGGCCAATGAACTGATCTGCTGCATTAGGGGAAGGTGGGAGAATGGACATGTCAGTGATTACCTTACTGCCTTTTAGCTTCAGATGACTCTTCAACACCTACATGGAGATCATGGCCGGACTCTGTGAATGTTTCTCCTTTACCAGCTAGTTCTCCATTAAGGTTTTTTTTTATAATATTTTAAAATTTTATTTACTTACTTTTGACAGCACCGGGTCTCCATTCCTAGCTGTGGCAAGCACGGTCTGGTCTCCAGTTGCGGTGCTCGGCCTTCTCACTGCAGCGGCTTCTCTTGTTGTGGAGCACAGACTCCAGAGTGCGGGCTCAGTGGTTGTGGTGCATGGGCTTAGTTGCTCCGCAGCATGTGGGATCTTCCCAGATCAGGGACCCATCCCATGTACCCTGCAATGGCAGGCAGATTCGCAACCCCTGGACCACCAGGGAAGTCCTCTGTTAAGCTTTGTTAGTAGCAAGAGCTGAGACACTGCAGGAAGAAGGGGCTTCCCTTCGAGGCCCCCGCAGTGAGGCATCGACAGCGTACCTTCCCTGAGCAAGCCCAAAGGCAGCTTCCCAGGGAGTTCTGCCAGCATGGCACCTCGCCACGTCTTCTGCCATCCAGGGGCCTTGCCGTGACCTCCCTTAGCCCGGTGGTGACATCATCAGCCCTGGTTGCGTGTAGGTGGGGGGGCCTCTTCCGGGTTTGTACCTTCCTTTAACCTCTGCCTCAGCCCCAAAAGCAGTGGCCACTCCCGACATCTGCTATTTCCTTGTTTCTTTAGAGTAAGCAAATCAGCCTCCTATTAAAACAGACAGGAGGTAATCCTTAGCAAGTCAGCCCCTATTCCAGTTAATAATTCTCTATATCAAACCTTTCCTGTTCAGTTACCGTGTGCTTCTATCTTCAGATTGGATGGTGAGGTAATGGGTTGACTGGTGAGTTGGTTGATAGGCTGGTTAGTGGGAGAATGGCGGAAGAGCAGCTTAGTTGGCAGACGGGTTGGTGGGCTTTCTGGTTAGTGGGTTGGTTGGCAGCTGCTTAGAGGGTTGCCAGGGTGGTACAATGGCACCATGTACAGTAGGTGATGTGTTGGCTGGTGGTTCCTGTCTTGGTTAGTGAGGTGACGGCTTGATTGGCAAGTTGGCAGGCTCTGGTTGCTGATGGCTTAGTTGGAGGGTTGGTGCTTTAGGATATGGGGTTAGCACCACGTCATAGGAAAGGACAAGAACAGAGGAAGCCCCTACAGTGAGACTCAGCCTCTATTTCTGCCCCACCCGCAAGGGCCCATCCTGCCCCCCAAGCTGGAATCCTCAAGGCCGTGCCACGCCTACTGGACCATGTCCATACACAGAAGCAGAGGCTGAGAAGGGGGCTTCCGGGGAATGTGGAGAATGGCCCGAGAGGACAAGCTCAGGCTGGCCCTTTACCACCCATGCCCCTGCAGTCCCTGACAAGGCCTCCGAGGGACCACCTGACTACCCAGCACCCATGGGCCCTTCCAGGAAAGAGATTAGAACTCCTTGTCCTTCAGGATGAATCTGTGCTTCTGCCCCATGAGATCTCCTGAGACACTGACCCCAAGCATGGACTTCTTTTAGGTGCTGGAGGACCCCCAACCCCAGCAGCCTGGGAGTCTCTGCTGTTTCTTCCTCCACCCTTCTTCCCACCAGGACCTCTGACCCCTGCCAGTCCCTGTCACCCTCCATCCTCAGCGCTCCCACTGCCCCACGATCCCCACCCATACCACCCCCCTTCCACCCTTGGCCTGGCTTTGAGGCTTGGACTGGAAATCAAGAGGCCTCGGTCCCTCTTCACCGCTCCCCAGCCATCTCTCTGGACCCCACCCTGGTGACTCTTAGGTGGCCTGGCCCTCACCCCAGCCAGAGAGACCAAGACATTTCCAAACTGCATTTTTTGAGAATCAGAGAAAAGGAGATTTCAGAAGGAAATTGCTTTCTCCCCTGCTCAGCCCAGATGGGCTATTTTTTTACTTGTCTTTCCCCCCGCCACTTACAATCTCAATAAAAAGTGAAATCACGTCTAAAGGTTTTCCCTGGGTCAGGGCCAGTCTCTAGCCCTCCCGAGCCTGGAAGGCACCAGAGAAGGCCAGGCCCCGGGGGCAGGGGGCAGGCACACCGCTTCCAGTCCTGCGGATGGGCTCTATTCAGCCACCCACTGCCCCTGAGCCCAGAGCCCAGAGCCCAGCCCTGGGAGCTGCAGGAGGAGGGTGCCTGGGGGCGCTCACACAGCAGCAGAGAGTGGGCTGGGCTGGGGCAAAGCTGTGAAGGGGAAGGTTCGCTGTGACTCCTGAAGCCCCCTCCCCGGCCCCATCCGTAACCTCACACTCGGACCTGCCACCGCCCCTGCCGGCCCCCTTCCCTCCCTCCTGGCCTCAGGTCAGGAGAAAAGCATGTGATTCCTCACATCACTTCAAGAGTGATGCCACCTGAGCCAGGCTCTGCAGGCCAGTGTCCAAGCCAGGAGGCCAAGGTCCAGCCCAGCTCGGAAAGTCCCTTCCTCTCTCGTGACCTCAGTCTTCTCTCCCAGAAGGGGCGCGGTGAACCCGGCACTGCCGGCTCCGAATTGAGGGCAGCCTCGATGCAGTGATGTGTGACCAGCGCCTTGCAAAGTGACAGCCTCCAGTTTCTCGACCAGGCAGGCCACGCTGCACATCACGCTGAGTGTCTTAAACACTTGGTCTTGTTTTGTGTTCAAAAGAACCCTAGAGGGTTTCCCTGGTGGTCCAGAGGCTAAGACTCCACACTCCCAATTCCTGGTCAGGAACTATTAATAGATCCCACATCTGCAACTAAGAGCTCGCAAGGCACAACTAAAGAATCTGCTCGTAGCAACTAAGACCCGGTGCAGCCAAATAAATAAAAATAAATATTGGAAGAAAACAAACAAAAGAAGCCCACATCTGGATCTGTTATCTCATCAAAAGAAAAAGAATCAAGGCTCAGAGAGGCTAGGGAGCTGCCCAAGGTCACACAGCAGACAAGGTGAGGCATTAGACCTCCAGTCCCTGTTCTTAACCTTCGCAGGGTGTTGTCAGGTGCTATTTTCTGTTTCTTCACTGGAGCTTTGGAAGAACTGTCATTCAAGAAGAACTGTCATTCCAAGAAATAAGCAGAGAAGGAATTTTAGGCTATGCATGTAAGAAAGAGATATAGGGGTGGGAAGAACCTTCTAGACTGTCACAAATGATAATAATAGTGGCTATCACTTACTGAGTACTTACTGTATGCATTCTGCTGAATTTTTAGGTAATCTTAATCTTTACAACTGCTCTGTGAGAAGCCTTATCCCCAGTGTGCAGATGCTAACACTGAGGCACAGAGAAGTTACTTAACTTGTTTAGAGGTACATGACTATTAGCAGTGACCTCTTACAGCCTCAGCAATGGCACCAAGGAAGTTGCTACCCGTACTGAGGCTCCCCTTCTGAGACCACAGGGTATGTTAGGGAGAGGAGGCTAAGGGTCAGAGTGAGACCTTCCAAACAAGAGTTCACAGTGAGGGTGCCTTGCCTCTGGTTTTCAGGCCAAAATCCCCTTCTCTCTTGGTCACACCCCTGCCCAACCCTCAAGAGTCTAGTTAGTTGTTCAAAGCTGCAGTGATGATGGAGGGAAGACGTGGTTCAAGACTGAGAGACACGAGCACATCTGTGACCCACTGGCCAGCACCCCATCCCCCAGCCAAAGCCTCCTCATCTTCCCCCGAATGTCCCCCACCTCTGGCCCTCTGTGCCAATTGCTCAAGCCCATCTATCCCTTCTCCTGTCCCCAAACTTCAGACGCAGAAGTCACCCCAGCCCCGGTGATGGTAAGAGGGGGCCAAGGACAAATGGTCCATGATTTGATCCCCGAATGAGGCTGTGAAGCCCAAGACTGGCCAGCGGGGGCTGGGGAGGGGGAGTTTATCAGGAGGTGGCAGGCTGGTGACAAAATAGACCAGGACCAAGTGGTCACTGGGCTGTGGCTGAGCAGATCAGATTGACTCTTGAAGAGGGCCTGTCAGGAGGGCCGGCAGGCGGGACCCTCCTCCAGCACAGGAGGTTTGTCACTGCAGCTTCCTCCCTCTGGGGAACCCTCTGTCTCCTCTTGGCCCCCTCTCTCCAGGGAGAGCCAGCCCCACCCCACCGCACACACACACACATATGCACACTCATCCCTAAGCAGTAATCTATGTATGTCTTGCTGCCCAAAGATTCTGAAGTAGTTTACAAGAAGGTGTATAATAAGATTTAACGTATAAATGATTTATTTCATCAAAGGGAAAGAGAGTAGTGGGGCCCCATCTTCAGCCATGCCAGTGAAGGCAGGTCCAAAAGGGACTGAGGGAAGCAGACAGCAGTCACGGAGCTAGAGGTGAAGATGCCGGAGCCAGAGAGCCAGGGTGCAGAAGAGGGACCAGGAGGAAGCGCCGGGCAGCCACTTCCCGGTGTCCCAAGCCCGTCCACCAGACACCACACAGACCCAGGATAAATGTCCCTTTTCTGAACCTGAAAAGATTCAGAAACAAGATTCAGGGAGAAGAAAAGTAGAATAACAAAGAGAGATCAAAGGGGCCGTTTTAGTACTCAGAAAATTCACAAACTTAGCTCTGGGTTCGGGGGCAGCCAAAGCAGAAAGGGAAACAGTGACAATCCCCCCAGGGACCCAGAAGAAGAATACTCAGCACTAGAAAACAAACATGTCCACCCAATTTGTCCATTACCGTTCCCACAACACCTTGGATAAGCCTGACACACAGTAGGTTCTCCATAAATACACTGAATAAATGAATAAATAAACATCCGTTTCTCAACACAGGCTAACATTTTCCCAGTGCATAGGTCTAAGAGAAAAATTATCATCTGTGGGCCATCCTAAATGGGCCGTGGAATACTCTCAGGGGGAATTCATTCATCCCTTCACTCACTCATTCCCTCATTCGTTTACCCATTTATTTGTTCATTCATCCATTCACTTACATCATTTATTCACTCACACATTTGTTCATTTATGCACTCATTCACTCACTCACACATTCATTCATTGAGACTCCACAACATTTATTGAGCCCTTCGTAGTGAGCACTACTCTGAGATGAATCCGTGAATGAAATCTCAGTGTTTCCTGCCCTCAGGGAGCTTTTACTGTGTGAGCAGAAGCCAAAGGTATACAGTGAATGTGGATAATTGAGTAACCAGCATGCTTGACGCTGGGGGGACAATTCAAAGTGCATTGTTGAGGGGTGGGGCTGAGTGACACTTCGGCAGAGACCTGAAGGAGGTGACAGAGTGAGCCAGGAGGACACCTGGGAAAGAAAAGGCACAGAGGCCCCGAGGAGCCTGCCGGCCTGTGTGGTCAGGCGGCTGGCACAGGTGAGCCAGGCACGGCCAGGTGGGCTCACAGCTGCTGCGCTGAGCACAGCCTGCAGGGGACACAGGAGGGAGTGGAGACCAGGCGGAGGGGCATGGCCAGGGTGGCAGCTGACAGTCAAAGAGGCTGGATTTCAGCAGTATTGGAGGGCTTAGGGGGCGGGCACTCCTGAAGGACCAGGTATGGGGGGTGAGGAAAGGAGGGGAGTGGGCTGCCCCACCTGGCCCTCATGGAGGGAGGGGGAGTTTGGTGCCAGACACAGCAATTCCCCCAGGGCTCACCTCAGCAGGCGTCCTCAACCCCAGTCCCAACACAGAAATGAAGAGCTGGCCACCAGCCCGAGAAAGGACCACAGTCTGCCCAAAGTCCTCCTGAGAGTAACTGCTTCCATCCCGGCTCCACACCCTGCCAGGACCCCCAGGGCAGAGCGCAGCGCATTCCTCTGTGACCTCAAGTGGACGAGATGAGATGGGCTGGGGGCTGGCCAGAGGGATGTGTGCTCCTGAACACCCATGCTGCTTCCTTTATCCACCTGCCTAGGCCTGGGAGGTGGAAAAAAACCGACACCTGGTCTAGGAGGAAAGTGAAGAAAGAAAAGATGAAGGTAGAAATAGGAGCACTTGCCGTGTGCCAGGATCTGTGCCAGGCACGGCCCTCATCCCCCGTCCTGACAACCACCCAGCCACACAGGGACAAGACTGTCATGCCAGCTGTAGCACCCCTCCTCCTCCCCACACACCCCAGGGCACATCTCCCTCCACCCCATGGGACCCTGAGCCAGACGCTCCCTCCAGGCCTGGCCCCTCTGCCGGCGCCACCTCTCCAGCTCACTTACTCAGAAGGGCTTCTTGTGCAGACTCTGGAGCCCACGATGGCACGGCGGGCAAGCTGAAGGCAGCGTGGACATCTGTGATGACGCCCTGGGTCAGGCCAGCGTGGCCCAATAGCTGCAGCGCCCCTCCTCCCCCCTACACACCCCAGGGCACATCTCCCTTCACCCCATGGGACCCTGAGCCAGACGCTCCCTCCAGGCCTGGCCCCTCTGCCGGCGCCGCCTCTCCAGCTCACTTACTCAGAAGGGCTTCTTGTGCAGACTCTGAAGCCCACGATGGCACGGCGGGCAAGCTGAAGGCAGCGTGGACATCTGTGATGACGCCCTGGGTCAGGCCAGCGTAGCCCAGCTCTCCGGGTCCTAGAGCCGGTGAGAAGCAGGGAGGAGGGAGCGGGATGCTGGCAGGCGAAGCAAGGATGAAATATTGATGCTCGTGTCCTGGTAAAGCAGAGAACGCCGTTTGTCCATGAATAAAAGATGGGCCGGAGGAGCAGGTCGGGTGGCAGATTAATTAATCTAAGTGAGCGCTCTGCCTTGTGCCATGGGGGAGGGGGCGGAGGAGTAAACAGCCCCGCAGGCCTGGGACGGGGGGCCAGCAGAAGTCCTCTGTGCCAGGTGGGCAGCTGGTTATAGCAAGGGCATGAGCAGAGCATCGGCGCCAGGCCCAGATGGGCAGGGAGAGGGACAGAGGCAGCCGGACCGCCAGGCCCAGATGGGCAGGGAGAGGGACAGAGGCAGCTGGACCGTCCAGCACCGGCCTGGCCACACCCGCGGGGGACCACGAGAGAAGGCAGCTTCCAGGGCAGGGGTGGGGTCTCTGAGGTTGGAAGTGGGGGAGAACCTGGGACTCCGTGGTCCTTTCCTGCTGCCTCCATTTCTTCCTCAGGGAAACTGTGAGAACCTGGATAAAAGAAGGGCGAAGGGAGGGAAAAGGTCAGAGGCAGGAGGTCTAAGATTTGGCAGAGAAAGTTGGGCCCAGGCTGGCATCGCTCCGAGAGAGGTGGGCAGGGATGGACGACCGCGAGGTCTAAGGCCTGGGGAAGGGTTGGACGGTGTGATAGCTGTAACCGCCCTTGGAAATGCTAAAACCAAGATCCCCACAGCTTCTTGCCTTCAACATAAGGTGGAAAATGTGTTCATGGAGAGGGGGGCTCACACCTTCTCTGAGGTGGCCGCAACGTGGCGGCGGTGGTCTTACCAAGGATGGCGCTCACGACCTCCGCTTGTATTAATCTTCCTGTGTGTGGCTCTTGACAGCTTATGTTTCCTGAAGATTACGCCAGGACTTTGTGGGAAAGGTGGCAATGTCCTTTGTTACAGTCCTCACCCCAGGGTCCTGCAGGAGAACGTTCCCTCCGGGATCTGAAGTATCCTAACAGCACCCCCAGGAGGAGCTCCCCAACCTGAGGGTGGCTCCCCCCTCCGCCAGCCTCAGTGGAACCAGGGTGCCTCTTGCTGGGGTGGTCACCCTGGTCTGCTCTGGGTCTGCAGACAGCAGGACTGTCCCTGGAACTGTTCCCTGGGCAATTCATCATGAGCTGCCCGCTGACACCTCCCGTGCCCTGTCTCATTTTGTTAAATTTTTTTTCACCTAGGTTTAGTCCTGTATCCTTCTGATCCCCATAGTGTCTCAAAGCTCTACACAGGCTCACCAGAGGCACATCACACAGATGTTAGAGTAAGTGGATGAACAACAGCGGTCCAGCCACCTGCCCTCGTCCTGGTCTGATCTCCGTGCCTGGACCTCACGCTCCTGCCTTTAAGACAGGAACTAGTCCGTACTGAGGGCACCTGTCTAAGTCAGCCCAGAACCAGGCAGGTGTTTTCCAAGCACCAAACCTTCCCCACCACGAGGCAGGCCACATCTCTCCCATTGGACAGATGGTGAAACTGAGGCTCAGTTCTTGGCAAGGTCATCCCACTGGCAAGTGGCAGAGCCAGGAATGGGCCCTGATCTGAGCCTAGGGTCCTTGCTTGTGCCTCCACATGCTGTTGGTGAGATGCAGCAGGAACGCAGAGCAGAGGGGACTTCGCTTCACCGAGGGTCCCCAACCTTTCCCTCCTCCCGCACTGCCCCCACATCTCCCTCCCCTGCAGCTGCTGAAGAGGGTGGGAGTTGGACGGAGCCCAAGTGTCAAGGCTCTGGAACTGCTGAACAGGTCCCATGGCCGAAAGCAGAGAGGAGACAGGTGGAGAAACCCCACCCCTCTCCCAGGACCCCCTGAATGATTCCCCAGGGTCTAATCACATCCACCCAGCTGCCAGAGCCTGACACCTCACCACCGCCTGGGCTTGGAGCTGAGGTTGGCCGGGGCTGGTGATCCTCATCACACCGGAAATAATCACAGGTTCACAGGAATCTTGACAGGAGACAAAAAACTGGCAGAAGACTGACCTGGGAGGCACATTCGTTGTCACACTCATTTTACCAAGGAAACAGGGGCATCTAAGGGAGTGAATTTCTGAAGGGAAAAAGTGGCTGGGGAGCCAGGAGCTTGCCATTTCTGTGGTCACAGTGCCACCTGCTGGCAGTATGTGGCCTGGCTTGTAGGGGCTGTTCTTGTGCTTCATCAAAAAACTGGCAGAAGACTGACCTGGGAGGCACATTCGTTGTCACACTCATTTTACCAAGGAAACAGGGGCATCTAAGGGAGTGAATTTCTGAAGGGAAAAAGTGGCTGGGGAGCCAGGAGCTTGCCATTTCTGTGGTCACAGTGCCACCTGCTGGCAGTATGTGGCCTGGCTTGTAGGGGCTGTTCTTGTGCTTCAGGAGTAACTTCCAGATCACTGGCATTTTTTTCATTCATTCACAGATATTTATTCAGCACCTACCTTGTGACAGACATTGTTTTAGGGACTGAGTGAATAGTAGCAAACAAAACAGACTAAATTCCCTGCCCTTACAGTGCTTACATGCTTCCAACCTGAGGGTGGCTCCCCCCTCCGCCAGCCTCAGTGGAACCAGGGTGCCTCTTGCTGGGGTGGTCACCCTGGTCTGCTCTGGGTCTGCAGACAGCAGGACTGTCCCTGGAACTGTTCCCTGGGCAATTCATCATGAGCTGCCCGCTGACACCTCCCGTGCCCTGTCTCATTTTGTTAAATTTTTTTTCACCTAGGTTTAGTCCTGTATCCTTCTGATCCCCATAGTGCCTCAAAGCTCTACACAGGCTCACCAGAGGCACATCACACAGATGTTAGAGTAAGTGGATGAACAACAGCGGTCCAGCCACCTGCCCTCGTCCTGGTCTGATCTCCGTGCCTGGACCTCACGCTCCTGCCTTTAAGACAGGAACTAGTCCGTACTGAGGGCACCTGTCTAAGTCAGCCCAGAACCAGGCAGGTGTTTTCCAAGCACCAAACCTTCCCCACCACGAGGCAGGCCACATCTCTCCCATTGGACAGATGGTGAAACTGAGGCTCAGTTCTTGGCAAGGTCATCCCACTGGCAAGTGGCAGAGCCAGGAATGGGCCCTGATCTGAGCCTAGGGTCCTTGCTTGTGCCTCCACATGCTGTTGGTGAGATGCAGCAGGAACGCAGAGCAGAGGGGACTTCGCTTCACCGAGGGTCCCCAACCTTTCCCTCCTCCCGCACTGCCCCCACATCTCCCTCCCCTGCAGCTGCTGAAGAGGGTGGGAGTTGGACGGAGCCCAAGTGTCAAGGCTCTGGAACTGCTGAACAGGTCCCATGGCCGAAAGCAGAGAGGAGACAGGTGGAGAAACCCCACCCCTCTCCCAGGACCCCCTGAATGATTCCCCAGGGTCTAACCACATCCACCCAGCTGCCAGAGCCTGACACCTCACCACCGCCTGGGCTTGGAGCTGAGGTTGGCCGGGGCTGGTGATCCTCATCACACCGGAAATAATCACAGGTTCACAGGAATCTTGACAGGAGACAAAAAACTGGCAGAAGACTGACCTGGGAGGCACATTCGTTGTCACACTCATTTTACCAAGGAAACAGGGGCATCTAAGGGAGTGAATTTCTGAAGGGAAAAAGTGGCTGGGGAGCCAGGAGCTTGCCATTTCTGTGGTCACAGTGCCACCTGCTGGCAGTATGTGGCCTGGCTTGTAGGGGCTGTTCTTGTGCTTCAGGAGTAACTTCCAGATCACTGGCATTTTTTTCATTCATTCACAGATATTTATTCAGCACCTACCTTGTGACAGACATTGTTTTAGGGACTGAGTGAATAGTAGCAAACAAAACAGACTAAATTCCCTGCCCTTACAGTGCTTACATGCTGCTGCTGCTGCTGCTGCTAAGTCGCTTCAGTCGTGTCCGACTCTGTGTGACCCCCATAAATGGCAGCCCACCAGGCTCCCCCGTCCCTGGGATTCTCCAGGCAAGAACACTGGAGCGGGTTGCCATTTCCTTCTCCAATGCATGAAAGTGAAAAGTGAAAGGGAAGTCGCTCGGTCGTGTCCGACTCTTCGCAACCCCATGGACCGCAGCCTACCAGGCTCCTCTGTCCATGGGATTTTCCAGGCAAGAGTACTGGAGTAGGGTGCCATCACCTTCTCCGGCTTACATGCTAGTGGTGGAAAAAGTAAACAAGGCCAACACGTAAGTATTTATTGTTCTGCAGTCACTCAGTCGTGTCTGACTCTTTGCGACCCCATGGACTGCAGCGCGCCAGGCTTCCCTGTCCATCACTATCTCCTGGTGTTTACTCAAACTCATGTCCACTGAGTTGGTGAACATATACAGCATGCTAGAAGGGTGAGCACCCCGAGAAAAGCAAATTAAGAAGCAGGTACGGAATGCCCTGGAGATTACGATTTTAGATAGATGGTCAGACATGACCCCTCTGAGGCAGTAACATTTTGAGTAAAGTCTGGAAGGGGATGAGGAAAGAGCCATGTAGATTTCTAGGCACAAACATTCCAGAGAAGTGCAGAGGCCACACTGAGCTGGCAGTGTCTGAGGAACAGAAAAGACCAGTGAGGATTAAGTAGAGTATGCGGAGAATGGCAGGAGGGGAGACCAGATTCTGCAGGAGCCTGGAGGCCATTGCAATGGCGTTGACCTCACGAAGTGGGCTTCATTGCAAGTGTTCAGCTTGGGAATGGCACGACCCAGGTTCGATTTTAAAAGGACCTCTGTGGGCCCTGTGTGGAGTCAAGGGTGGAAACAGAGACACTGAGGAGGAAGACGCTGCAACCTCCAGCAGCAAGCGGCCCAGGAGTAGCTGAGGCAGTGGGAGGGGGGGCAGGATTTGCTGGTGGGAGAGAGAGAAGTGCCATCTTTGACCCCAAGGTTCTGGCCTAAACTACAGAAAGAGTGGTATTGTCCTTACTGAGATGTGGGATTGGCCAGCTTGATGCGAGGAACTAGGAGCTTTGTTTGGAGCTTGTCCAGTCAGAATTGCCCATTAGACATCGAAGGGGAAGTTGGTTAGGTGTCTTGAGCTCAAGGAAGAGTTCCTGCCTGGAGCTACAACAGAGTCATCAGCTCTTGCATAACATTAAAGTCACAAGACTAGAAGAGATCCGAGAGAATAGAAAGAAAAGTGAGGGGCCAAGGTCTGAGCCCTGAAGGTCTGGACTAATGAGGTCAGGAAGATGCAGGGAAATGAAGAGGAGAAGGCGCGGAGAGAGGGAACCTGAACTCTAGAACCCTGGGACCCAAGCCAAAAGAGAGGAAGGGGTGGGCTAATCCCCGAAAGGGCTGAGAAGGGTCTACTGGATTCAGAAAGGCAGGGGGCACTGATGACCTTGAGAAGAATGGTTCTGGAAATGGATGGAAACAAAGGGGTAAGTGCAAGAAAGAATGACAGGAGAGAAATTGGGGACAAGGGGAAATCATTCTCTTGTGGTCTTTTGTTGTAAAAGGGAGGAGAGAGATGGGAAGGTAGCTGGAGTTCTTTAGGTGGGAAAGAATGAGAACCTGCTTGAACGCTAGCAGGGGTGACGGGACAGAGAAGAAGCCTGTTGCAGGAGACATAGGGAAGAATTATGGGAGCACTGCTTTCCAGCAGGTGAGAAGGGATGATATCTGGTTGTTCATCCCACTGAGGTACCACTTCACACCAGCTAGGGCGGCTAAGACCCAAAAGACAGTAATGAGTATCAGTGAGGATGTGTGTAAACAGCTCTGTGTGGGAAACTTCCCCCAGCAGGAAGCCTTTTGTCTTGTCATTTAGCAAAACTATATTGTAACTAACTTAAAAAAATTTTTTTTGGCTGCACTACGCAGCATGTGGAATCTTAGTTCCCCAATCAGGGATCAAACCCACGCCCTTTGCATTGGAAGTACTGAGTCTTAACCACTGGACCACTGGGAAGCCCCTGTAACTAACTTTTAAACCAAGCACCCCTATGCTCTACTCGTTTGCAACCCAAGAAAACCTTTCAGATCTTTTAGTCACTCTATGCCTTGCCTAACTTATTGGTTCTTGCTGTAGATCAAAGAAGAAGAAATGAAGAATAAGTAATTAACAGATGACAAGATCTCTTCCCTGGCTTTCCCTTCAGTGATCTCCCGAACAAACCGTGGGACAAAATTGTGTGAACACAATAACATCTGGAGAAAGACCCCGAGGAGCTGACAAGCCTGCACACAGTGGGGAATGGTGATGACTTTGACCCCCAAATCAATGATTATCTAGATTACTTCCCTGTCTCCCTTTAAAAGCTTTTACGGCCAAGCAGAATCCTTGAAGGTGGTTTGGCGGGGGGGGGGGGGGGTTCAGTCCACCATCTCCCCAGATCGCTAGCATTCTGATTAAAGGCAATTTTTTTTCATCTGTGAGTATTGATTTTGTAAGCAGTGAGCAACAGAACAGATCCAATTTGATAACATGTGGAGAAATTAAAATCCTTGTACATGGTTGGTGGGAATATAAAGTGGTGCAGCTGCTTTGAAAACAGCTTGGCNGGGGGGGGGGGGGGGGTGTTCAGTCCACCATCTCCCCAGATCGCTAGCATTCTGATTAAAGGCAATTTTTTTTCATCTGTGAGTATTGATTTTGTAAGCAGTGAGCAACAGAACAGATCCAATTTGATAACATGTGGAGAAATTAAAATCCTTGTACATGGTTGGTGGGAATATAAAGTGGTGCAGCTGCTTTGAAAACAGCTTGGCGATTCCTGAAAAAAGTTACACGTGGGTGATTCTAGTTAATAAAACTGTATTATATATTCAGAAGTTGCTTAGAGAGTTGATCATAAAAGTTCTCATCATAAGAAAAGAAATTTCATAACAGTGCTTGGTGATGGATGTTAACTAGACTTGTGGTGATTATTTCCCAGTATGTACAAGTATTGAATCACTATGTCATATACTTGAAACATAATGACATAAATCAATTATATCTCAATAAAAAACAATTTTAAGTTAAACACAGAGCTACCATATGACCCAACAATCGCCCCTACGTATACCAAGAGAAATAAAGACATATGGCCACACAAAAATGAATACACCAAAGCTCACAGCAGCATTGTTCATAATAGCCAAAAAGTGGAAACCCAAATGTCCATCAACTAGTGAGTGAATAAACAAAGTATGGTACATCCATACAGTGGAATATTATTCGGTCATAAAAAGGAATGAAGTACCGATACATGCCTAACATGGATGAACCTTGACAACCTTATGCTCAGTGAAAAAAGCCAGACATCAAAGCCACAGATTGTATGATTTCTGGCTCTATCACAGTCTATATTTCCGTCTATAACAGTCTATTTCTGGCTCTATAATCAGTCTGGCTCTATAACTGGTGAATTTATGAACACAAGACTTCTCCATAAAACAGATGAGTGGTTACCTGGGGGCTGGAGGGGGGCAGGGTAGAGTGGACAGTGACTGCCAATGGGCATGGGATTTATCTGCAGGTGATGAAGATGTTCTGGAGTTAGGCAGTGCTGATGGTTGCATATCTACTCTGTGGATATGCTAAAAAATACATACAAGCATTGAATTCACACTTTAAAAGGGTGAAGGTTTTGTTTCGTGATTTTTTTCTCAGTCATAGCTTTTTAAAAACCAGATTTTGTTGTGCAGAGTAGAAGGGCCACCTTGGCCACAGAAAAGAGGCAGAGGACTCGGGCACTCATGCAGGTGGGTGGACGGGTGTGGCGGTAGGCGACCATGGACGTTCTCCCGCTGTGGCTTCTAGTTTCTCAGTGAGACAGGAGGTGCGGTCATCAGCTGAGAGTGAGGAGGTGGGCTCCAGGAAGAGCAGAGGTGTTAAATGAAGAGAGAGGGAAAATGGATGGATTCGGGACATTGCAGGGCAGTGCTGAGGTCCAGGTGAGGGAGGCAGATGGGTGCTGGGGAGACGGGGGAGCCCCGGCAGTCTTGAGAGTGTGGGGACCTGAGTCAAGGGCCCCGTGCTGCCCACATAACATGGCTCTCCAGGACCCTGAACACACAGGTACACACATGGAGGTCTGCACCATCAAACCCTAAAGATGCCCACCCATCAGGCTTCATGATTTTCAATCTGTGTCTCTCACATCCCTCTTCGGAAATCTAGCCTCAGAGACACTTGCACGTGGACACAAGATATATGTACAGGATGTCTGCAGCAGCTTTGTTAGTAATAGTAAAAGATTGGAAACAGCCCGAATGTCCATTACTGGGGAAATGGTCAAATAAATTCTGGTCCATCTGTGCTATGAAAGCTCTGCAGCAGTAGACGCTGGAGGAGCCTGGGTGTTTGACAGGGAAGGATGCAAAGAGGCAACATCATTACGTGGGAAACAGTTGCAGAACAATGAGTGTAATATTATGTAATTTTCTTTCCTTTTTTAAAAAACAAAAGGGGTATTTATAAGTGTATACATAGGTTATTAAAAGATATAAAAGATCCAGAAAGGATGCAATTTACATTGTTAATGGTGTGTAATCTTAAGGGGTAGGTTTTGGGAAAAGAGTTGAGGAAGTTTTCAGGGATCGAAAGGATTTTAGAGGGGGCATAGACGCTTTTGTAATTTAAAAGGAAAAATCTGGGACTACCCTGGTGGTGCAATGGCCAAGATTCCACACTCCCAATGCAGGGGTCCCCGGGTTCAATTCCTGGTCAGGGAACTAGAATCCATGGGCCACGACTAAGGATCCCTCAGGCCCCAACAAAGACTGACATCCCACGTGCTGAAACTAAGACCCAGAACAGCCAAACAGATAAATAAAAATGTCCAAAACAAGTCAAAATAGAAAGGAAAGAACAGCCGTGCCCTCCACCCTATCCCTGACTCCATTCTCGCTCTGGGCCAGAGAGTGCTGTGAGGCCAGCAACCCCCAGTCCAGTCAACTACGCCCCACTTGCCCCTGGAGGCAGACACCGGGCCTGGCCAGAGCACAGAGGGTCTGGGCTAGCCTTCCCTCTGCCCGGCCACCCCACCTCCAGCTCCCAGCCTCCCCCTGCTCCCCTACGCCACACAACTGTTCCCCTCCGGCTGCTTCCCCGGTCCAGTTCAGTTCAGTTCAGTCGTTCAGTCGTGTCCGACTCTGCGACCCCGTGAATCGCAGCACGCCAGGCCTCCCTGTCCATCACCAACTCCCGGAGTTCACTCAGACTCACGTCCATTGAGTCTGTGATGCCATCCAGCCATCTCATCCTCGGTCGTCCCCTTCTCCTCCTGCCCCCAATCCCTCCCAGCATCAGAGTCTTTTCCAATGAGTCAACTCTTCTCATGAGGTGGCCAAAGTACTGGAGTTTCAGCTTTAGCATCATTCCTTCCAAAGGACACCAAGGACTGATCTCCTTCAGAATGGACTGGTTGGATCTCCTTGCAGTCCAAGGGACTCTCAAGAGTATTCTCCAACACCACAGTTCAAAAGCATCAATTCTTTGGCACTCAGCCTTCTTCACAGTCCAACTCTCACATCCATACATGACCACAGGAAAAATCATAGCCGTGACTAGACGGACCTTAGTAGGCAAAGTAATGTCTCTGCTTTTGAATATACTATCTAGGTTGGTCATAACTTTTCTTCCAAGGAGTAAGCGTCTTTTAATTTCATGGCTGCAGTCACCATCTGCAGTGATTTGGGAGCCCAAAAAACTAAAGTCTGACACTCTTTCCACTGTTTCCCCATCTATTTCCCATGAAGTGATGGGACCGGATGCCATGATCTTCGTTTTCTGAATGTTGAGCTTTAAGCCAACTTTTTCTCAGGTGGTCTGGTATTCCCATCTCTTTCAGAATTTTCCACAGTTTATTGTGATCCACACAGTCAAAGGCTTTGGCATAGTCAATAAAGCAGAAATAGATGTTTTTCTGGAACTCTCTTGCTTTTTCCATGATCCAGCAGATGTTGGCAATTTGATCTCTGGTTCCTCTGCCTTTTCTAAAGCCAGCTTGAACATCAGGGAGTTCACGGCTCACGTGTTGCTGAGGCCTGGCTTGGAGAATTTTGAGCATTACTTTACTAGCATGTGAGATGAGTGCAATTGTGCGGTAGTTTGAGGATTCTTTTGCATTGCCTTTCTTTGGGATTGGAATGAAAACTGACCTTTTCCAGTCCTGTGGCCACTGCTGAGTTTTCCAAATTTGCTGGCATATTGAGTGCAGCACTTTCACAGCATTAGGGCTAGGTACAAAAGGCCATGGGAGAAGTTGCCACAATGATAATACCAGGCACTTACATAGCACAGTGTACACAGGCTCTGTTCTAAACGCTTCATAAACGAACTCCCAACAACTCCACGGGTTCCATACGCTGATATTACTATTTTCACTTTGTAGCAGATTTTTAAACACAAACCAAAAGAATGACGAAAGACTAAGTCCCTTGCCCCAGGTGCTATGGCCCACTGACCAAGAGAGACGCCCCCTGGCAGGAACCCATGGTCCAGGCCAGTCTCCTCCTCCGGCTTCCCTCCCCCACAGCTGCAGGTCCGTGAGCAGGCTGTGTACCTTCCACGGGGAGGCTAGGGTTTCCTCTTCCCAGAACCCCGCCCTGTACACATTTGGCACACAGGAAGCGCTCACCAGGTTTGTTGAATTAATTGCTCTGTCCTCCCATCCCCCACTCCACCGTGGCCCGTAGGCTGTGCTTTTCCTTCTGGGCCGTGCGTGTGCGTGTGCATGTGTGTGTGTGTGTGTGTTAGTCACTCAGTTGTTTCTAACTCTTTGTGAAGCTATAGACTATAGTCCACCAGGCTCCTCTGTCCATGGGATTTCCCAGGCAAGAATACTGGCGTGAGTTGCCATGCCCTTCTCCAGGGAATCTTCCTGAGCCAGGGATCAAACCCGGGTCTCCTGCATTGCAGGCAGATATTTTTACCGTTGGTTTCCTCATCTATAAAGTGAAGGGATGCACTCAATGGCGTCTGACACCACTTCAGGACCAGAATTAAGGTAAAGCACTGGCTCATCCCAGCAGGGTGACTGTCAGTGATGGGACGTGAGGGCCAGGGTGGGACGTGGGAGCACTTCCTGGACGCCAGCCCTCCTGGGCCTTCAGAAGCTGGGAATGTGGTCTCACCCACCCACAAGCATAGATACCTCACCCAGTGTTGCCCAGTGGGCTCCGCAGGGGACACCCTGCCCAGCTTCGTGGAAGGTGAGGAGCTGCTGAGTCAAAAGCCTGGCACCCAGGCAGCCCGCCGTAGGTGGAGGAGGGCACGTGAGCGGCGCGTGAGCTCACCGAGCCGTCTCCAGTCTCCTGGGGCTGTGGAAGCCCAGGGCCGCCCTCCTACAGTCCTTGTGCATCCAGCCGGCAAGCGCCAGGACGACGACAACCTGGGGGACAGAGAGCCGAGGAGGGAGGCAGGAGGGGCCCCGGCACTGCTGTGTGCAGGCGCCCTGGCACATCCACTCACAGCGCCCTGCAGTAACTGGCCGCCTCACTCCTCAGCTGAGGGCTGAGGCCTAGAGAGGCCAGAGGCAGGGTCTGGGTCACCAGCTGGGACTGACGTCGACTCCCGGGTCCAAACCCCACGCCCCTCCTCCTTCCATCTCTCCTGAGTGAGCCAGGATCCTGAGCCGGGACTCGGATGCAGCCGCCGGCCCTGTCCACTCCAGCCCTGGGCTTCCAGCCTCAGCCTGGAACCGACCCTTGATCTGAGTGGCCTCAGATATGCGATCCAATGGGTCCTGGGCTAGTTTCCACCAGTGGATTCACTGTCAGCACCTGAGCCCCCAGCCAGTACATCCCCCCAAAACCCCCACTGCCCCCCATCATTCGTAACTGCTCCGCACTTCTTAACAGAGCCTCCCAGTCCCATCACTCAGGGTCACAGAACCAGAAACGGCAGGCCTCAGCCCTCACAAGAGGTCCAGGTAAACCATCAGAAATAAACATGGGACTTCCCTGGTGGGCCAGTGGTTAAGAACCTGCCTGCCAAAGCAGGAGACATAGGTTCGATCCGTGGTCCGGGAAGATCCCACATGCTGCAGAGCGACTAAGCCTGTGCACCACAGCTACTGAGCCTGCTCCAGAGCCTGGTCCACAGCTAGAGAAAGCCCACGCAGCAAGGAAGACCCAGCGCAGAGAAAAATAAATGCCTTTTTTTTCCCAGTGTAATAAACTGGGGAAGGAGGATGGCTCTGCTTCCTCCATACACAAGAGATAAATCTCTGAGTGCTTCCTTTTCCCTTCCCTGGGACAGATATTTCGGAGAAGGCAATGGCACCCCACTCCAGTACTCTTGCCTGGAAAATCCCATGGGCGGAGGCGCCTGGTGGGCTGCAGTAACGGCAGGCCTCAGCCCTCACAAGAGGTCCAGGTAAACCATCAGAAATAAACATGGGACTTCCCTGGTGGGCCAGTGGTTAAGAACCTGCCTGCCAAAGCAGGAGACATAGGTTCGATCCGTGGTCCGGGAAGATCCCACATGCTGCAGAGCGACTAAGCCTGTGCACCACAGCTACTGAGCCTGCTCCAGAGCCTGGTCCACAGCTAGAGAAAGCCCACGCAGCAAGGAAGACCCAGCGCAGAGAAAAATAAATGCCTTTTTTTTCCCAGTGTAATAAACTGGGGAAGGAGGATGGCTCTGCTTCCTCCATACACAAGAGATAAATCTCTGAGTGCTTCCTTTTCCCTTCCCTGGGACAGATATTTCGGAGAAGGCAATGGCACCCCACTCCAGTACTCTTGCCTGGAAAATCCCATGGGCGGAGGCGCCTGGTGGGCTGCAGTCCATGGGGTCGCTGAGTCAGACACGACTGAGCGATTTCACTTTGACTTTTCACTTTCATGCACTGGAGAAGGAAATGGCAACCCACTCCAGTGTTCGTGCCTGGAGAATCCCAGGGATGGCGGAGCCCAGTGGGCTGCCATCTGTGGGGTCGCACAGAGTCGGACACGACTGAAGCGACTTAGCAGCAGCAGCAGCAGGGAATAGCTGGGCCTTGACACTCTTGCAAGGTACCAGGGAGATCTGTGTCCCAGGGACAACTCCAGGCTACAGGCAGACCCATAACCAAGGTGAGAACCCCAGGTAGGCTCTCCCTCCGCCCACTCATGCCACACAACCACACCCAGACACGGCCGTTTGGTCTACAAAGTGCCCCTGGCACCCCCTCCTCCGCCCATCCACCCTAGTCCTGGGCTGCCCACAGGGGGCCCCATCCCGACATAGTGCCAACTCAGAGGACTGAACAGACACCGACGGCGAGCAGCCCTTCCCCCCACCTGCCTGGAGCCTGCTCCTGGGCCAGAAGCCAGACAGATTTTCCTGGAACTTCTGTGGCCTCCGGCACCAACACACAAAGAAACATGGGGGAAGAAAGGTCAGAATAGAAACAAGCAGAACAAGTAGGGGCTGTGGGGAGGGGGGAGGCACCGTGTGGATCATCCCTGCCCGCTCCCCTCAGCCCTGTCTCTGCCACTTGCAGCTTCCTGCCCAGGCACATGAAAGCTCCTACCCACCCCTCCCCAGAACAGACACACAAGTCAGGGAGGCAGAACTGCATACAGGTTACATTAAACCAGGTAGAGGATGGTACCTTGGCACAGAGGGGGGCCTCATCTCAGACACTGTGAATCCAGGAGGACTTCCTAAAGGAAGTGCTTTCTAACGCCTCGAGGGAAAGACTGCTCCAAGGAGAAAGAGTTTGTGCAAAGGCCCTGAGGCCATAGAAAGTGTGGTGAGGACTGAGGAGAGCAAGAAGGCTCTGCACACAGCTGGCAGCTAGAGCAGCCCTGCTCCACACTGGCAGCCGGCGGCTTGCTCGTTCTGCTTCTTAAACATCCTCAGGAATGTGCACAGCCTCCCACTGGCCCCATGAGCATATTTTGGAAAATCTATTGTCACAGTCTTCAGCCCAGCCCGAGACTCCTCTGACCTCCAGCATCCTCTCTGAGGCCACTGCTGGGTGGGGCCTGGGCCCTCATCCCTCCAGGAGTTCCTGACTCATCGCGGAAAAAGCTAAAAATCCCAGTCTTCTCAAGAATCAGTCTGGCTCTGGGGGGAGGGCAGCCGTGACCCCAGCTCCAGGACACACAGACAGTGGAGGAGGGCAGGGAGCAAGTTAGAGACAGAAGATGCAGAAACACAGACCGGGGCACCGAGAGTGATGGGAAGAGAGACGGGAGGTGCTGCTCACAGACACAGAGCCGACAGCCCAAGGGAGCAGGAGAGAGGTACAGCGACGGCTCACATAAGCCAGAAACAAAGGGACCCTCTTAGGCACACAGGACAAGCTGCCAAAGACAGCCAAGGACCACAAAGTCAGCTGATCAGCTGATCTGGAGGCAGCCTATGGGCCTCAGAAGAGGTTGGTTGGGGTGTCAGAAGGCAGCTCCCAACTCCGGGATGGGTCCACTGATGCAGTTTCAGAATAGACCATGAGGGGGCGGTATTGCTCCAGCCACTGCCCTTCAGCCAGGAGTCTGGCCTCCCAAAGACAAAGGCAAACTCCTTCCACCAGAAGCAGCAGACAGGGGCCCAGGCTCACTGAAGGGGTAAGAGACACGGGTGAGGGAACCCAGAGCATCCACACCTGGCCTGGAGACCCCGCCCATCCCAGCATCTCCTCAGACCTGCCTCTTCCCTCCATATTCCCCATCACCAGCCTCATTCTACCTTTCCTGTCTCCTGCCTTGCAGGCCCAGAGCATAGATAGGCAGAGCCAGGAAGTGCTGGCCAACTTCTCCGCCCTTTCTGTAAAGGACATGACAGCCGCTATGTCTGAGGACCGCCCTTGGATCCTGCCACAGGACCCGGTCCCTTCCTTTAGGTCTTCCCTTGAAGGCTCTTGGATTCAGAGCATCCCTCACAAAAGCACAGAGGTCTTGGCTGAGCCAACACTTTCCAGCAGACTGCAGTGCTGAGAACACAACCGCAACCTTGGGCCACATTAATAGAACATACTGTCCAGTGGGGGACAGCAGCCAGCAGTGATGAAGTCCCGGCCTCTGGTCACTTCTCTTGAAGGGATGTCAGTAAACCAACGTGACCCAGGAGGAAGACCACTGTGGAAACATGCTACAAATTCAAGATCCATCAGGGAGCACCAACACCGTGTCAAACACTTGCTATATTAAGTGTTATATATTAAGTGACGTATTAAGTGTTTATTATATCTTTACAGCAACTTGCATCATCATATCCACATTACAGACAGGAAAACTCAGAAAAGCTCTTCTTCCAATGACTATCTTGTGTGTGTGTGTGTGTGTGTGTGTGTGAGTGTGAGTATGAGTGTGCTCAGTCGTGTGCAACGTTTTGCAACCCCATGGACTGTAGCCCGCCAGGCTCCTCTGTCCGTGGGATTTCCCAGGCAAGAATACTGGAGTGGTTGCCATTTCCTCCTCCAGGGGATCTTCCCGACCCAGGGATCAAACCCTCAACTCGTGCGTCTCCTGTGTCTCCATCATTAGCAGAAAGATTCTTTACCACCAGCACCCCTATCCTGTAGGTGTGGTGTTTCTCAAAGCTCCATTTCCGGCCTCTCTTCTCCTTCATACATATTTCCTGAGTGGTCACATTTGATCCCATGACCTAGACTTTGTTCTCAAGTTAAGTCGTTTGCCAAGATCATTCTCCCAGATTCCAGATCAGTCTATCCACTGGCCTTCTCATCTCCTCCTGGATGTCTTCAGGGACCTAGCCTTCTGTGTGCCCAGCGCTGACTCCTGATCTTCGTGGTCTGTTCTCCTGAGTCCAGCCCTGTAGGGCAGCCAGGCTCCCTGCCTCAGTGGGCCAGCAGAGGGTGTCTCCAGGTCAGCCAAGGCCTTGTGGGGGCGGGGGAGGGTCACGCTGGAGTACTGCTGAGCACCAGTGAGCGCTGCAGTCCTTTTCCTCCCCTTCAACCCCTCCCACCCCAGGGTCCTCCTTCCCTTCAACTCTGGGAAATGGAAACCGGCCCTGCGAGTGAGGGGTGGAAGGGGATTTTGAGCACAAGCAGGAGAGGGGGAAGGAAACGCACGCACGGGGAAACACTGGACCCTTTGTTGGAGCGATTCTGCCCCACAGCCATCCAGGGCTGGGGTTTGGCTCAGCAGGAGCAGCAAAAGGGCAAAGTGGTAAGAGAATTCACAGTGACCAAGGTGTTGTGCGGTCGCTCAGTCATGTCTGATTCTCTGCGACCCCGTGGACGGCAGCACGCCAGGCTCCCCTGTCCTTCACTGTCTCCTGGAGTTTGCTCAGACTCATGGCGATTGAGTCAGTGATGCCATCCAATCATCTCATCCTCTGTCGTCCCCTTCTCCTCTTGCCCAGTGAGCAAGAGGATGATAGAAATAATGTCATCCAAGCAGGCTAGAAAGGAAAATGAAGACAAGGGAGAATTGAGGAGACAGAAGTTCTAATGACATTTTTTTTAAAACCCTCTTGTGGAAGGAGTTGGTAGCAGGCCAGATGGGATGGCTGCAAGGTCACATAGTCTTAGTACAGAGGGGCTTGAAGGGAGAGGGAGGGAGCAGGGCGGGGCTAGTTGAGCCTGGGCAGGAATGGGGGCCGTTCCCACTGGGGATCCGGGATGCTCTGGGTTTTCCCAGGCCACTGCCCCAGTCAGAAGAGGCAGGGAGGGGCCGGGATAGAACAGAGCTGGCTGACGGGAGGGGCCCAGGGGACTGGAGGCCTCTGGCATCATGACAGCCCCTCAGGTTCAGGGTCTGGGAGCCTGAGTCAGGAGGTGGAGTGGGCTGGGCTGTCTGGTCCGGGAACAGGCTGTTGCAGACCCAGCTGTGGGTAAGAGAGAGACAGAGGTCGAGATCAGTCAGTTTTCCTGGGGAGGGCTGGGTCACTTAACACAGCAAGTGTCAGAGAGTCGGGAGGGAGAAGGGCCAGGCGTGGATGGGAGGAGGGGGTCCAGACTCCACACAGGGCAACCTCCCAGGTGGATGTCAGGGGAGGGGCCCTCCAGGAGTAATCACATGGGGGTAGCGGGTGCCCTTTCTGCAGGAATGCTTTCTCAAGTCATTCGAAGGCATGTGCAGCCTCAGAGATGTTAGCAGCCACTGGCTGAATATTTGGATACTGTGTCCAATCTAGAACCTGTGGGGAGGGTTTGGTTGTTTCCTGCTGCATCTGCCAAGGCCCAAGGGAAGGTGCTGCCAGGAACGGGTGTGGCAAATTTTCCCAGCTTGATTCCTCTTCCCTGTCACTGAGCACCTCCCCTTAAAGTCCGCTGGTCCAGAATTATTTGTGAGCTCTACTGTTTGGGCTTCCCTGGTGGCTCAGAGGTTAAAGCATCTGCCTGCAATGCAGGAGACCCGGGTTCAATCCCTGGGTCAGGAAGATCCCCTGGAGAAGGAAATGGCAACCCACTCCAGCACTCTTGCCTGGAGAATCCCATGGAGGGAGGAGCCAGGTGGGCTACAGTCCATGGGGTCGCAAAGAGTCGGACACGACTGAGCGACAAACTACTAACTAACTACTACTGTTTGCAGGATCACTGACTCAGTGGACATGAGTTTGAGCAAACTCTGGGAGATAGTGAAGGACAGGGAAGCCTGGCATGCTGCAGTCCACGGGATTGCCAAGTCAGACATGACTTAGCGACAGAACATCAACCGTATGCCTGACACCAGGTGGAGTGCTGGGAGTACACAGGCAAGTAAACAATAGCCCTTGTCCTTGAGATGCTCACGGTGCTAGAGGGTGGGCCTTCCATCTCCTCACCTGGCACCGACTGGGTGGGTGACAGTGTAGGTGCTCCCAGTCTTTGCACAGGTGGTTCCCCTTGCTTGGAATACCCTGCCCTCCCACCCCCACC
>SJYT01058150.1:282224-323161 GCA_006410635.1 Cephalophus harveyi | reverse complement strand
TGTCTGGCTCTAGGTGAGTGATCACACCATCGTGATTATCTTGGTCATGAAGATCGTTCCGATGCTGTAAAGAGCAATATTGCATAGGAACCTGGAATATTAGGTCCATGTATCAAGGCAAATTGGAAGTGGTCAAACAGGAGATGACAAGAGTGAACGTCAACATTCTAGGAATTAGCGAACTAAAATGGACTGGAATGGGTGAATTTAACTCAGATGACCATTATATCTACTACTGTGGGCAGGAATTCCTTAGAAGAAATGGAGTAGCCTTGACATCTCTGCAATACCCCAAACCCCAATCTGTGGGTACCCAAGCAACAAATAACCTTTGTCACCCTAAGATCAGAAAAGCCACACCTGAAAATTGTATCCTGCTCACAGGGTCGTCTGGAAATGAAAGCGTTAGCCCAGGGCCCAGCACAGAGTCGGTGCTGGGTGGTGGTGATGATGGTGGTGATCAGAAGGCAGCACGGGTGTAAGAAGTCTCAGAGAGGCCCTTCCCTGTGCATCCCATGCCTTGGGCTCCCCTGGGGTGCAGGGCTAGGGTAGTGAAAGGCTGCACTCACTAAGCCTCCCCAACCTGCTCCTCCCAGCACCACCCCAGCCAAGCCTGGGCACATGGAGATGCCTCCGCAGTGGTCATAAAGATGGGGGAGGGGGAGACCCGCCCACAAGGCCAGCCCAGGCAAGGCTGGGGGTGGGATCAAGAGCTGTGAGCCAGCGCCCCGGTGAGGGACAGTTTATGGTGGCATTGGTTAAGAGCACAGCTCTGAGCCAGACTGTACGGGTTCGACCCTCTGTGTGACCTCAGGCAGCCACCCTAAGCTGTGTCTCGGTCTTCTCACGGTAAAACGGGGATGAGAGCAGAACCACTCCCTAGGGTTGAGGGGGAGTTACAAGAGAACAGAAGACGCCGCAGTCAGGAGAAGGCAGCAGACAGACGATGAACCCGAAGAGAAGCAGCGAGTTGCAGATGCTGGGTTTGGGTTTCGCTGGAGAAGAGCGTGCCTAGCCCGGGAGCTGGGCTGCCCCAGCCGCCGTCTCAGGACCGCTGCCTCCAGCCTGCTCCGGGATTCCTCCGCTCTCAGCCCTGCAGCCCTCCTACCCCTCCTTCCTACCTCGAACTCCTTCTGACCTCGATCTCCTGCCATACATCATTCACGCTTCTGCACAAACATCACCTCCTGGGAGAGGCTACCTTAAAGGTCCTCCTCACCTGGGCCCCTCTGATAATTCTGTCTCAGACCCTCGGAGCATTTAATCACAGGAAAATCCTGCCGTAATGTTCATTCAGACATAGCACAGTTGGGGGTTTCCTGTTGCCTCCCAGCTACCCGTTAACAACCACTCCTGGCGAACCAGACAATACTCAAGCTTACGTCCTTGGCTTACGTCCTTGGGAACAACACGTCCAGGAAGCACACAGCCTGTGACCATTCGGGACTTTCTCACTTCAGTGCCAGTTCAGTTATGCAAACAGTAAACTGTACTATTTTACTTTTTGAGATAGGAAAATGATCCATTTTCTTAAAAACTTTACTGGAAGAAAATTGCTTTACAATATTGCGTTGGTTTCTGCCATACATCAGCGTGAATCAGCTACAGGTATACACGTGCCCCTCCCTCTGGAACCTCCCTCCCATCTCCCACCCCAGCCCAGCCCTCTAAGTTGTGACAGAGCCCTGGGGTGAGCACCCTATGTCTAGTTGAATCAGGCCAGATCATGAAGTTGTGTTTTTCTTTTTCCCCCCAATTATTTGTTTATCTATTTTTGGCTGCACTGGGTCTTGGCTGCTGCTCTTGGGCTTTCTCTAGTTGCGGCAAGTGGGGGCTACTCTTTGTCATGGTGCCCATGCTGATTGTTGTGGTTTCTTTTGTTGAGGAGTACAGGCTCTAGGTGTGCGGGCTTCAGTAGCTGTGCTCGCAGGCTCGGTAGTTGTGGTGATGGGCTTAGCTATTCCGCGGCAGGTGGGATCTTCCCAAACTAGGGATCAAACCCGAGTCCCTTGCATTGGCAGGCAGATTCTTAACCACTGGACCACCAGGGAAGCCCATCCACTTTTAAAATTCAATGTTGGCTTTATTTCCACTTGCAAAACAAAAATGACGTCTCCAAACTAAAAATGACATTTACTTTGTATTCATTTACTTTGAAAGTCATTTAATGTCTTTTTAAATTAGTTCATACAGGACATCTATTAAAGCTCTGGATTGGGCTACCCAGCTGAGACAGTGCCACAGCTCAGAATTTTTATAAGCGTAGGTACCCCATTTCAGGGTTTCCCCGGTGGCTTAGCAGTAAAGAATTGCCTGCAATGCAGGAGACAAAAAAGATGTGGGTTCACCCTCTGGGTAGGGAAGATCCCCTGGAGGAGGGCATGGCAATCCACTCCAGTATTCTTGCCTGGAGAGTCCCGTGGACAGAGGAGCCTGGTGGGCTATAGACCATGGGGTCGCACAGTTAGCCATGCCTGAGCACAGCACTACATTTAAAAATTATTTTATACATAACTTCTTTTAGGACAGTGACTATCTAAGCCCTCCTTTTCTTCTTTCCCCCGACCCCCCAAGGAGTAGAGATCATTCTTTTGTGAACTCTTTTTGGAAAAGGTTAAGAGAGAGAGATGGGAAGGTAGCTGGAAGGGGAATTGGGTCAAGAGAGGTTTGGGAGTCTCTGCTTCTGTGAAGGTCTTATTCATTTTCTCAAGTTGGGCTCCCTCCCAGCCTCCACCCCACCCCACCCCTCTAGGTTGTCACAGACCATGCCTAGCACATAGCAACTGCTTTATAAGCCATTTCCTCTTATTATGACTGCATTAGTCCAGAGGAGAGATGATGTAAGCTTTGAAAGGTAGCAGTGAAATTATTTCTGTGGAAGACTGCAGCTGAAGAGGCTGAGGAGTTAAAAGGTTTTACTGAAGATGCAAAAGCTTGGAGAGAAGCAGGCAAGAGTGCCAGCTGGGAGGTGGATGGGAGAGGTGAGTGGTTGGTATGTGAAATGAAGTAATCATGGTGGACGCCAGCCCTCTCCTGTGATCACAGGATTTCAGGAAGCCCAAAGAGAAAGACCATGACCTCTCTTACTCCCTGGGGAAGCTGGCTCCACAGCTGAACTGCTGGGAGCACTGCTCTATCCTCACCAAGAACACTGGGGATGGGCCAGACTTCCTCAGCCCCACACTATCCTTACCATGATTTATGGAGAAGACAAACCCAGAAAGGAAGCTTCAGTCAAGGACCAGCCAAGAAACATAATCATTTAATGCATTAAACTCTATTTGCTTATGGTTTCAGGGTTTTCTCCATCACATTTGTATCTTGATTCCAATAGTATGTCTTTGATGGAAGCCTCATTAAATAGGTGTCTCTGGTGGTGAGGCAAAGGGATGAATAGTCTGGTTTCTGAACAATTTGAGAAATAAATTAGAATAATAATAATTTAAAAATAACCTAACAGAATGTGACAGTGGAGACCTTGTCCTCATGGAGGACCTCATGACCTTAGGCTGCTGCCAGAGAGAACACTCCAAAGGAAAAGAGCTGCAGGAGGGTCACAAATCGAGCTTCCTGTTACCATCTGTGTTTAGGTCTTCAGTTCAGTTCAGTTCAGTCACTCAGTTGTGTCCGACTCTGCGACCCCATGAATCGCAGCACGCCAGGCCTCCCTGTCCATCACCAACTCCTGGAGTTCACTCAAACTCACGTCCATCGAGTCAGTGATGCCATCCAGCCATCTCATCCTCTGNTCCTCTGCCTTTTCTAAAACAAAGAACACCTAGGATTGATCTCCTTTAGAATGGACTGGTTGGATCTCCTTGCAGTTCAAGGGACTCTCAAGAGTCTTCTCCAGCACCACAATTCAGTCTCATAAGAGTTTATTTCCTCTTGTCTGACGAAGTTATCCCTTGCGTCCCCCAAAGTAGATGATGTCTGAGGACAGAGAAGGTGGAAACAGGTGACCCCTGTCAGGTGTGAAGGGTCAGGATAGAGCTCTGGGCAGGGTGGGGTCCTTAGGCTGGCACTGGGATTGGTTTCATGTTACTTTCTGTGTTTTGTTTTGCTTTTTCCCTTCATCATCCCTGAACTTTGTGCAATGTTTTGTTAAATGCCCCAATCTTGACTCAGCTGTGTTTTGGGAAACTGAGGCAATGATCGGGGTGAGCCACCTAGAGCCAATGGGGAGTGGCCTTTGGCTGTTTAGTGACAGAGCCAAAGGGAACAGAATCCCAGGGGGACACTGAGACTTCAGAAGCCATTCTTGATCTAGAAGTGGAAGTTTCGCTCTATGTGGCTAACCTTGAGAACTGGGCCTTGAATTTGTCCTGAGTCAGCCACACTCCATACAGAAAATCGACCAGCATTCAGATCTGCTCCCTGGCTTTCCCCACCAGGAGATCTCCCCAAGGGTCACGTCATGCAGAGCCTTCTTGCACTCCACACTTCTGGAGGTACAGACAGACACCCTGCCCCCTCCAGGTTCTCCATTAGTAGGAAAATCCTCCCATCTTTCCTTCAGCCCAGCTCCACTCTGCCTGCAGACACCCTAATGTAATGGTGAGTGAACACATTCCCTCCAGGCAGCTCTCCCATGGCGGGACTGTGTCTATCAACAAGGTTACTGTGTATATGAACTGGACTTTCCACAGACCCCCACTAGGCAAACAGAGATCTGTCTCTTTCCAAAAAAGGAGGGCAAAGGAGCAGTTCTGGGAGTGGGAAAGAAGTAAGCAAGGCTTAGTTCTCATTATCCCAGGATGTGGTTTTAATTCCATTCTTCTCTTTATGTCTCTACCCCACCCCCCAGTTTATTAAGGGCTCCAGATTAAAAATACAAGATGTACTTGTAACGTGTAGACCCTGGCTTGGTCTCCAGAGACAGTCAGGGGAAAGAAAACCACAAATCAAGAAACAGAGAAAAAGCAGTCTGTGACCATGTGCTTTCAGGATCTCCTTAGTGAATTATTTAATAGGATAAATGGAAGGAGGAGTTGCTATATCAACTGGGTGCCTGCAGCTCTGTAATCCGCCTTCAAAACACCCTATTTGCCAATAGAGCATATTCTCTGTGGGCCCCACACCCATCTGTGAACCTTTCTGGAAGGGCAAAGAAGTATAGAGAATTTGCCTTTATAGTGTATTGAGGAGTTGCAAGCTGGAGGGTCCTTAAAGGAGTTGATGCCCTGTATGCTTAGCTCCTGATTGAGAGATGCATCCAGGGCATTAACCAAAGAGCTCTGATGGGACATCCTGGTGGTCCCGGGTTAAGAACCTGCCTGCCAATGCAGGGGACACAGGCTTGATCCCTGGCCCAGGAAGATTCCACATGCTGCGGGGCATGAATCCTGTGTGCCACAACTACGGAGTCCGCATGCGGCAACTACTGAACCCCACATGTCCTAGAGCTCATGCAGCAATAGAAGCCACTGCAATGAGAAGCCCACACGCAATAATAAAGACCAAGGGCAGCTAAAAATAAATAAATAATTTTTTTTAAAAAAGAAAGAAAGAGTTCTGATAATGTACCATAGAGAAAAGTATCTTTGGGACTTTCCTGGAAGTCGAGTGACTAGGTTTCCCAATGTAAGGGAAATTGATCCCTGGTAAGGAACTAAGATCCTGCATGCCACACAACAAGGCCGTCAAGAAAAAAATTCTGTTTCTCCCCAGGGTTTAACCAGGGCCATCAACTGAATAAAGGGCCCCTGGTACCTAGCAGAGTATGAAACATAAATTAACATTCAATAAATTTGTAGATTAATGGGTGCGCAGTGGATGGATGGTGTGTGGCTGGGTGGCTGGATGGATGGCAGTGAATGTCAGCCGTAAGTATACTGTCCAGTTTGCCAGAGTCCCCACCCTGCTCTACTGTACATTCTGCCTGCCTCGCCCACTTAACAGTTTCTGTCTATTTGGTTCCCAGTGTATGTGAACCATTTGCACAAATCCAGTACCCTTACTCTACTGATGAGGAAGCTAAGGCCCAGAGCAGAAACGATCTAAGTTCACACAACAAGTTATCAGCAGAGCCAGGACAGGAACCCCAGTACTACTGGTCTGTGTGTTAGTATGTAGCTTCGTGGGTCTTATAAATATTATTGAATGCATGAAGATGTGAATTAATTAAACTTTCATTTTCCCAACTACCTTGAAGTTGGTCCCACTGTGCTGTAGTGTCCTATTAGCTCTACCCTCCATCCCCACTCCAAGCATCATCCTGGGCTGCTCTCCCTGGACCAGAACTTGTCTGCCAATCTTTTCACCCTGGTCCCACTGAGACGGGGTAACTCTACCTGCAGTTCCAACAGCCCTATTTTCTACCGTCAAGTCCACGTGTAAGGGATTTTCTACTTTTTGGCTGCCCAGCACCTTTCTCCCCTGCTTTGGTAATCATCTCTCAGTGTTCCTTTCCCCCACTGTCCATATGTGGGCTTTTCCCTGGAGTTGATGGTCTTTCTGTTGCCAGAGGTGAGAGGCGAGGGAAGAGGCTGGTTGGCTTAAACCAAGCCACGGACCCTAGGAAGCCCCTTGGGTCTAGCTCTACTCCATTCAAAGTCAATGGGTCTGGAGCAGGCAGTCACTGGTCCTCTAGAAAAGAAATTCCCTGGAAGTTGCTAACCACCATTTGGGGGTCATGATGAGAATCTTTATCTGAGAATGGAGCCAACAAAGAAGAGGCAGCGTTAGAGAAAGAGAAACCAGGTCCCTATTAAACAGAACCCTGGGTATAGCCTCACTTGAAGTTGACATAACCCCTACACTATTCAGTTAACAACTAATTCTCTCTCTTGCCTAAGCCAACTTGGGGCAGGTTTCCTGTCATTTGCAGCATAAAGAGAACTCCTGGGGGGCAGGGCACTTTCCCAGATATTTTCCTCTAAGGAAGAGAGGGTGTGCTAGTCTCAACTCTCTGATTGCAAGCAATGCATGCAAGTGCCACATGACTGAGCATGCTTTCAGCCAACATGCACAGGTCTCTCTGCTCTGTACCAGGAACTGAGGTTGCAAAGATGACTAAGCCATATTAGCAATCATAGCCCAGTAACAGGGGGACATCTCTTCCTGGAAAAGTATGTAAGACTCAGCAAAGGACTTTCCTGGTAGCACACTGGATAAGAATCCACCTGCCAATGCAGGGGACATGGGTTCAATCCCTGACCCGGAAAGATTCCACATGCCTTAGAACAACTAAGCCTGTGCATAACTACTGAGCCCACACTCCAGACCCCACGAGCCTCAGCTACTGAAGCCTTCACGCCAGAGCCTGTGCTCCACAACAAGAGAAACCCCTGCTCTCTGCAACTAGAGAAAGCCTGCACACAGCAACAAAGACCCAGCACAACAACAAAATTTTTTTAATAATTAATTTTTTTTAATTGACATGTATCTGACCCACAGACAAGAGGACAATGATAATTGCAGAGCTTCTCCACAAGAAGCAAGGGGTCTGAGATCCATTTTGGGCTCCCCAGCCCTGGAAGTCCTGCACTAAGTAGATGAACCCCCAGGATATCTGGCTTTGAAGGCCAGAAGGGCTTGCACACAGGGAAGCTGGAGGACTGTAGACTCTGTTCTTAAAGGTGCATGCGTGCATGCTCAGTTGTTCAGTCGTGTCTGAGTCTTTTGCGACCCCATGGAGTGTAGCCTGCCAGACTCCTATCCATGGGATTTTCCAGGCAAGAATACTGGAGTGGGTTGCCATTTCCTCCCCCAGGAAATATTCCCAACCCAGGGATCAAACCTGTGTCTCTTACATCTCCTGCACTGCAGGTGGATTCTTTACCGCTGAGCCATCAGAGAGGAAGCACACAAAATCTCACACGCTCTGAGACCCAGTGCAGAGGCCTGGGTCATACCCACTAGCTGATCTCAGAGAGCCTTCCAGAGAGGCAGGAGGTAACTGGAGCTCACCCTGGGGACACAGATGCTGGCAGTATCATTTGGGAAGCTCATTCTAGCGTGAGGACACGCTAATAGCGTGCTGGCAAGCTATTAGCTATTCTAACCTATTAACACCAGAGGCTTGCCTTCCCACTAACTGGTTAGCACAAGGCTCGGGACCCCCTGCCCCAGGCCAAGAAGCCAGATCCGCAGTGACCCAGTCCCACCCAACCAGCAAGCCTGCACCAGCTCTAGAAAGCCCCAGGCTCCCCTACCAGCCACACCAGAACCAAACCTGCCCGCCAGCAAGCAGCCTCCACAGAAGGCAGAGCCTGGCAGTCAACTGGGCCAGGGCCAGTCCTAGCCATCAGTGAACCCACAGCAGTCACCTCCCAAATGACAGAAAGGCCCATGGAACCCACGTACAGACCACTCCTGGCGCATACAGGAGACCAGAGCGGGAGTGTGGGATGCCAGCCCCTGTGGGATGCCTCCTACATAAGGCCACTTCCAGATCAGGAAACATAACCAACCCACCTAATACACAGAAATAAAAACAGAGAGTCGGGCAAAATAAAGTGACAGAGAAATATGTTCCAAATAAAGAAGCAAGATAAAATCCCCAGAGAAGAACTAAGCAAGGTGGAGATACATGATCTACCCATTAAAGAGTTCAAGGTAATGATCACAAAGATTCTCAGAGAACTTGGGCAAAGAATAGATGAAGACAGTGAGAAGGTAGAAGCTTCTAAAAGAGTTAGAAAATATAAAGAAGAGCCAAACAGAGCAAAGGATACAATAACTAAAAGAAAAAATACACGAGAGGAATCAACAGCAGATTAGACGATACAGAGGAACAGATCAGAGAACTGAAAGACAGAGAAGTGTCTTCCAATCACCCAAACCGAACTGAAAGGAGAGGGCTTTTTTTTTTTTCTCTTTGGCTGCACCAAGTGGCATGCAGGATCCTAGTGCCCCAACCTGGGATTGAACATGCACCCCCTGCAGTGGAAGCATGGAGTCTTAACCACTGAATTGCCAAGTTAGTCCAAAGAGTTTTTTCTTTTTTTAAAAAAGGATTGTTTAAGAGACCTCTGGGACAACATCAAGAGTACTAACATTTGCATTGGAGGGGTCCCAGAAGAAGAAGAAGAGAGAGAAAACTTACTGGAAACTTTCTTGAAACTTTCTTTTTTACTTGAAAAAATAATAGTTGAAAATTTTCCTAACCTGGAATGAAAATGAATATCCAGGTCCAGGAAGTACAGAGAGTTCCAAATAAGAAAACCCAAAGAGACAAACACCAAGACACATCATAATTAAAATGGCAAAAGTTAAAGAGAGAATCTTAAAAGCCGCAAAGAGAAAAGCAAGTAGGTACAAAGAGGGGAATTCCTGTAAGACTATCAGTTGACTTTTCAGCAGAAGCTTTGTAGGCCAGAAGGGAGCGGCGTGATAAATTTAAAGCGATGAAAGGAAAACACCAAGAATATTCTCCCCAGCAAGGCTATAATTCAGATCTCAAGGAGAGATAAAGAAGTTTTACAGACAAGCAAAAGCTAAAACAGTTCAGCACAACTAAACAGGTTTCACAAGAAATGTAAAAAAGGCTTTTCAAAGTGGAAAAGGAAAGATCACAACTGGAAATAGGAAAGTTACAAAAGGAAATATCTCATTGGTAAAAGCAAACATACGGTAAAGGTAGATCAACCACTTATAGAGCTAGTAGGAAGATAGAAAAAAGTAATAAAATGATCTATATTCATAAGTAGTAAAAAGATACACAAAGCAAAAACATGTGAAATATAATGTTAAAATATTGAATGGGGGGGATAAAATGCAGGCTTGTTATAATGTGTTCAAATTTAAGAGATCATCAATTTTAAATGGTTATATCCTCATGGAAACCACAAACCATAAATCTATCATCGATACATACACACAAAAACAAAGGAATGAAACAAAGAGGAAGAGAGCAAAAGCAGAAGGGAAGACCCATATGCATGCTGCCAGAAGAGCCTCACTTCAAATCTAATAGCACACACAGACTGAAAGGAAAGAGACAGGGAAAGCTATTCCATGTAAATGAAAACAAAGAGAAATCTGGGGCAGCGATACTTATATCAGAAAAAACTGACTTTAAAACAAAGACTCAGCCATAGAAGCGAGTGAACTCTTGCCATACGCAGCAGCATGGATGGACCTGGAGGGTATTGTGCCAAATGAAATAAACCAGACAGAGAAAAGATAATCTACAGATTCAACGGAATTCCTATCAAAAACCAATGATATTTTGTACAGAACCAGAACAAATAATTATAAAATTTGTATGGAAACACAAAAGACCCCAAAACCACCTTGAGAAAGAATGAAGTTGGAAGTATCACACGTCCTTATTTAAAATTACATGTGTTACAAAGATATGCTGAAATACGTGTTACAAAAACAGACACACAGATCAATGGAACAGGATAGAAAGCCCAGAAATAAGCCCACACTTATATGGTCAATTAATTTATGACAAAGGAGGTAAGAATGTATTAATACAATGAGGAAAAGACAGCCTCCAGTGTTGAGAAAACTGAACAGCTACAAGCAAAATAATCAAACTATATTACTTTCTTACACCATTCTCAAAATGGATTAAGGACTTAAATATAAGGCCTGAAACCATAAAACTCCTAGAAGAAAACTAAGGTTGTACACGCTTTGACATCAATCTTAGTAATATATTTTGGATATGTCACCTTAGGCAAGGGAAATCAAAGCAAAAATAAATGCAACTAATCAAATCGAAAAGATTTTGCACAACGAAGGAAATTATCAATCAAACAAAAAGGCAGTTTATTTAAAGGGAAAAGATATTTGGAACAGATAAATCTGAGAAGATAGTCATGTACGGATGTGAGAGTTGGACCATGAAGAAGGCTGAACGCTGAAAAATTTATGCTTTCAAATTGTAGTGCTGGAGAAGACTGTTTAGAGTCCCTTGGACTGCAAGCAGATCAAACCAGTTGATCCTAAAGGAAACCAACCCTGAATATTCGTTGGAAGGACTGATGCTAAAGCTTAAGCTCCAATACTTTGGCCATCTGATACAAAGAGCCAACTCATTGGAAAAGACCCTGATGCTGGGAAAGATTGAGGGAAGGAGGAGAAGAGGATGACAGAGCATGAGATGGTTGGACAGCATCACCAACTCAACAGACATGAGTTTGAGCAAACTGAGGGAGATGGTGAAGGACAGAGAAGCCCGGTGTGCACAGTCCATGGGGTCCCGAAATCTCGGACACAACATTTCTTGTGCCTGCATGCTCAGTCATGTCCGACTCTCTGTGACCCCCTATGGACTGTAGCCTGCCAGGCTCCTCTGTCCATGGGATTCTTCAGGCAAGAATACTGGAGTAGGTTGCCATTTCCTTCTCCAGGGGATCTTTCCGACCCAGGGATCGAACCCATAGCTCCTGCCACATCTCTTGCATTGCAGGCAGATTCTTTACCACTGAGCCACCAGGAGACCTCATCTCATATAATTAGAATCGTATATCTGTCCTTTTGTGACTGGCTCATTTCGCTTAGCAGAATGTCTTCAAGATTCATCCGTGTTGTAACATGTGTTAGAATTCCCTTCCCCTTTAAAACTGGATAATATTCTATTGTATGGATAGACCACATTTACTTATCTCTTCATCCGCTGATGGATTCTATTCCCACCCTTTGTCTGGTGTGAATAATGAGCTGCTGTGAACATGGGTATATTGCCTCGTCTTTTTTATTGACTGTAAAGGCTTTTCTCTGGCTGTGGCGAGCTGGGGCTGCTCCCTAGTTGCGGTGCACGGGCTTCTCATTGCAGTGGCCTCTCTTGTGGAGCACGGGCTCTGGGACGCGTGGGTTTCAGCAGTTGCAGCACATGTACTCTGTGGTGTGGCTCTCGGCCTCTGGAGCCCAGGCTCAACAGTTGTGGCACACGGGCTTAGTCATTTCACGGCATGTGGGATCTTCCCAAACCAGGGGTCAAACCTGTGGCTCCTGCACTGACAGGTGGATTCTTTAACACTGAGCCACCAGGGAAGCGCCTGCCTTGTGTTTGGTGAAGAAACATTCCAATTGTTAAGTCAGATTTATTGAGGTATAACTTACGTTGACTCTTTTTAAGTACAACAGTCTATAAATTCTGAAAACACATGCAGTCATACCACAAAAAAACCCATCTTTTAATATTTGTTTTTATTTATTTGGTTGCATCAGGTCTTAGTTGCAGCATGTGGGATCTAGTTCCTTGACCAGGGATTGAACCCCAGGCCCCTGCATTGGGAGATCAGAGTCTTAGCCACTGGACCACCAGGGAAGTCCCAAGAGAGAGCGTTTTTATCACTCCAAAAACATCTTCCCTGGAAAACCCCTGGCAATCAGCATCTGTTCTCTGTCCAGAGTTTTGCCTTTTCCAAAATGTCATATAAATGGAATCATGGCTATCTGAGGAGAGCGGTTTCATTAAGCATAAAGCATTTGAGATTAACCCACCGTGTTGCCTACATTAGCAGTTCTTTCCTTTTTATTACCAAGGAATATTCCATTGTATGGATGTGTCCACTGCTGTCACACAGTGACATTCATTGTCAACACTGTTTTCTCAATTGAGGAACATTTGGGTTGTTTACAAATAAAGCCACTATCAATATTCACATACAGGTTTTCACGTGAATATATTTTTTAAGAACTTTTTTAAAGAGCAGTTTTAGGTTCACAGCAAAACTGAACAGAAAATGCAGAGATTTCCCATATACCTTCTGCCCACACACATACACAGCCTCCTCCATTATCAACACCACTCATCAGCATGGTGCCTTTGTTACAAGTGGTGAACCTACACTGACACCATAATCGCCCAAAGCCTATATTTACATTAGGTAAGTTCAGTTCAATTCAGTTCAGTCACTCAGTCATGTCCGACTCTTTGCGACCCCTTGAATCGCAGCACACCAGGCCTCCCTGTCCATCACCAACTCCCAGAGTTCACTCAGACTCACGTCCATCGAGTCGGTGATGCCATCCAGCCATCTCATCCTCTGTCGTCCCCTTCTCCTCCTGCTCCCAATCCTCCCAGCACCAGAATCTTTTCCAGTGAGTCAACTCTTCGCATCAGGTGGCCAAAGTACTCGAGTTTCAGCTTTAGCATCATTCCTTCCAAAGAACACTCAGGACTGATCTCCTTTAGAATGGACTGGTTGGATCTCCTTGCAGTCCATGGGACTCTCAAGAGTCTTCTCCAACACCACAGTTCAAAAGCATCACTTTTTCAGCACTCAGCTTTCTTCACAGTCCAACTCTCACATCCATACATGACCACTGGAAAAACATTAGGTAAACATAAGTATTTTTTCTTTTTTAAAAAATATTTATTTATTTATTTGGCTGCTCAGGGTTTTAGTTGCAGCACGCGGAATGTTTTACGTTCAGCATGCAAACTCTTAATTGCAGCATGTGGGATCTAGCTCCCTAAGCAGGGATGGGACCCAGGTCCCTGGCTTTGGGAGCACAGAGTCTTAGTCACTGGATTACCAGGGAAGTTCCAAACATAAGTTTTTTTATTTCATATAGGTAAATACCTAGGAGTGAATTACTAAGTCATATAGTAAGTATACACTGAACTTTATTAAATTGCCAAATTTCTTTTCAAAAGTAACTGTACCATTTTTGCATTCCCATCAGCAATATGTGAGTTTCACTTGCTTGGCATTCTTGTCAGCACTTGCGGTTTTACTCTGGGTTTTGCTATTCTTTGAATGGAGCTTATTGCAGGGTTTTTTGTCAATTCCTTTTTCCATGTTTAGGAATTCTGGTCTATTCACTGTATTCTTAGCAAAAGGTGTTTAATTTTACAAAAAAAAAAAATTCTGTGTCTATTGAGCAGATCAAAAGGTTTCACTGAATCTTCCACTATAATGAAAGATTTATTCATGTTTCCTCATTGTACTATTAATGATAGACATGACTTGAACCTCTTTGGATGTTGCTTGTCCTTATTTCTTTCTCTTCTCTCCTTCTGACTTTAACTGGATGTTTATTAGACCATCTCATACTAGCTCGTCTCTCTTAACTTCTCAGATTCTCCATCTCCTTTTCCTCTTTCAGACGTTCTGGATACCTTCTTCAAATACATCTTTCTGTTCACTACTTTTTTCTTCAACTCTGTTGAAACTGTGCTTTTTAAACCTATCCATTGAGTTCCCATTTCAACAACTACATTTTTCACTTTGAGGTGGCCCTTTTGAGTTTACATTCATAGAACGTAAAATTAATCATTTTAAAAGGAACAATTCAGTGGCATTTAGGACATTTACAATGTTGTATTAAATAAAATGACTGGATTTGGTTTTCTTTTTAAATTTCAAATCTGCTTGCCCCTGACAATTTCTTATTGTATGCTTCTCTTTGTAATTATATTCTTTGAAGCATCGCATTTAATTCTTTAAACATTTCCTATATAATTAGTCTGTATTGAGTATCAGACACTCCATCATCTGCTGTCCTTGAAATCTGCTGTTCACTGCTGTCCATTGTTTCTGTGACTCTCAGGCATGGTGACTTGGCTTCTAATGAATTTGGTCATCTTTTTTCAAGAGCTCATAATAATAATCTGTTAGGATCCTCTGAGCCTAACTTGAGAAAGTTTTCTTCCAGAGAGAGTTTGCCTCTAGTACTCTGCTCGCTGGAAGGCATCTCCAAACAAAACAACCTCTAACTCAATAGAGAATTTGGCTCAGAAAAGAAATCCAGGATCAGCATCTCCATCTCTCCTTCCAATGTCAGTGAACACATGGTAGTGTTCTCTGAGCCCCCTGTAGTCATGATTCTGGTCCACTCCAGCAATTAAGCTGATATTTCTATCTCCACCCTGTGCCTCTGTCTCTCAGTTGGCTGTGAATTCAGGCATGGAAAGGGGAATTATTTATTAGCCCCTCTCAAATATCAAAAGAGCACAGTCAGAAATAGTTGGGAAACAGAGAAGGGGGTGGTGTGAGCATGGACTCCCTCCCTGAAACTCTTTCCTCCAAAATACAGTGAGTATAGTCCTACCTGGGCTGACTAGCCCCAAGGTCATTGTAGAGTTAAGTGAAAAGACAACAGAGAGGATCTTTGAAAGCTGAAATAATTCAATAAATTTAAAGGATTGTTAGTACTGCAAGCATCATTATTACTGCTAAAATGAACCACGATCACCAGCACCAGTGTTTCAGCTCCACAGACAGGAAAGATGGAAAATCTTCAGCAGGCTCTTGGCAATGGTGTGGAGACAGAATGACAGCCAGTTGCTCAACTGCACTTATTTTATTTCATGCCCATGGATGCATAGTTCTGCAAAAATGCCACCCAGATAAAGTTCTTGAGCCATAATTCTCAAGGTGTCAACTAATGAGCTTGTTATTTTTGGCCTACAGAACCCTCTTTTTACCTTTTCTCTTGATTAGATATACAACCCCCCATATGTCTGCCTCTTAAGATCCTGAAGACATGGGGTTTTCTACTGTATCTCTCAGTAAGTGTTAGAGTCAGAACAGTTTAATGGAGAAGCAGGGATGACCAGGGTGAGGTCTAATTCCTCTTTTCTCTGAGGCAATGCCTGCCCGCAGATGTACACCTTTTATTTATACAGTGTTGTATGTCCAATTTATTCAATGTTTTTAGAAGTCACACTCACCAACAACAGCTACTTAATATCGTGATAGCTCATCTCCATCTGCCTGACACCTTGTCACCCTATCTTCATCTTCATTGTTTCAGGATTTAGGCAAAAAGAGGGGTGCTATTTAGAGGGCCTCCTTGCATACCCACCATCTCCCACAAGTGATTCTCAACCCTTCCCAATGCACATCCCCATCTTGGCTTCTTGCTGTCTCTTTCTACCCCTCTCACCAGTGTTTTGCTTCACAAAAACCCAGGAACCAAGTTGGCAAAGACAGCCATCTCCATTGCAGGCAGATAAAGGAGAAAATCCTCCAAAAAAGACACATCTCTTTAGTGAGTTGTGGGGGGAAAGAGGCTGTAACACTCACATCCACAGATCCAAACCCCATCTCATTCTTAAAGCCCAGATTCAATTGCATTAACCCTGCTTATAACCTTCTAATGTGTTATTTTAAAAAACCTCTTCCGTCCACTGTGAAAGCTAGTCCTCATCTCCTTTAAGGCAATCCTGTGTCCTCTCCTCTGTATCACTTTCTGTGACTCCCCTGGGCAGAGGGACATGAGCCAAGGAAGCATATTTAACTGGGGCTTCACTGGTGGTAAAGAATCCACCTGCAGTACAGGAGACTCCGGTTCGATCCTTGGGATGGGAGGAGCCCCTGGAAAAGGGATAGGCTACCCGCTCCAGCATTTTTGCCTGGAAAATTCCATGGACAGAGGAGCCTGGCAGGCCCCAGTTCATGGGGTCGCAATACTTTCTCTGACTCCCCTGGGCAGAGGGACATGAGCCTGGGAAGCAACATTTAACCAGTTTTTGTCATAATGGTTTAATGCAAATACTGCTGATGTGCTTTGACATTTGAGATTCAATGAAATTGGCTAGAATTCCATTCTTACCTCCATCCCTGTCCCTCTAGAATTCTGAAGGGGATATACTGCTAATGCAGTCTCTAGTCACCACTGCTTCAGCCCTATTTTGCCTAATTTGTTCAATAAACAAATGCATTGTCCTCTCATAAAGCTCCCCCTGTTCTGCACTAAATGATCCAGATGTGAAATTCACACACACACAGGCCTTTATATATTTAGTAGGTTTGACTAAAGGTTTGCAGGATAGAGTTACATTACAGAACTCAAGTGATTTAAAATGAAATACTAGGCATCCTGTTCTAAGGGTTCTATCAAGTCACTTTCCACATCTCCACTTATTTTTTTTTTTAATATTTATCTTATTTATTTGAGAACTAAAATGGCCTGGAATGGGTGAATTTGCCCTATGGTATGGACCGAACAGAAACAGAAGATGTTAAGAAGCGGTGGCAAGAATACACAGAACTGTACTAAAAAGATCTTCACAACCCAGATAATCACAATGGTGTGATCACTCACCTAGAGCCAGACATCCTGGAATGTGAAGTCAAGTGGGCCTTAGGAAGCATCACTACGAACAAAGCTAGTGGAGGTGATGGAATTCCAGTTGAGCTATTTCAAATCTTAAAAGATGATGCTGTGAAAGGGCTGCACTCAATATGCCAGCAAATTTGGAAAACTCAGCAGTAGCCACAGGACTGGAAAAGGTCATTTTTCATTCCAATCCCAGAGAAACACAATGCCAAAGAATGCTCAAACTACCGCACAATAGCACTCATCTCACATGCTAGTAAAGTAATGCTCAAAATTCTCCAAGCCAGGCTTCAGCAGGACGTGAACCGTGAACTTCCAGATGTTCAAGCTGGCAGAGAAAAGGCAGAGGAACCAGAGATTAAATTGCCAACATCCACTGGATCATCAAAAAAGCAAGAGAGTTCCAGAAAAACATCTATCTCTATCTCTGCTTTATTGACTATGCCAAAGCCTTTGACTGTGTGTCTCACAACAAACTGTGGAAAATTCTGAAAGAGATGGAATACCAGACCACCTGACCTGCCTCCTGAGAAATCTGTATGCAAGTCAAGAAGCAACAGTTAGAACTGGACATGGAACAACAGACTGGTTTCAAATCGGAAAAGGAGTAAGTCAGGCTGTATATTGTCACCCTGCTTATTTAATTTATATTCAGAGTACGTCATGAGAAATGCTGGACTGGATGAAGCACAAGCTGGAATCAAGATTGCCAGGAGAAATATCAATAACCTCAGATGACATGCAGATGACACCACCCTTATGGCAGAAAGCGAGAACTAAAGAGCCTCTTGATGAAAGTGAAAGAGGAGAGTGAAAACGTTGGCTTGAAACTCAACATTCAGAAAACTAAGATTATGGCATCCAGTCCCATCACTTCATGGCAAATAGATGCGGAAACAATGAAAAGAGTGACAGACTTTATTTTGGGGGGCTCCAAAATCACTGCAGATGGTGATTGCAGCCATGAAATTAAAAGATGCTTGCTCCTTGTTAGAAAAGTTATGACCAATCTAGACAGCATATTAAAAAGCAGAGACATTACTTAGCCAGCAAATGTCCATCTAGTCAAAGCTATGGTTTTTCCAGTAGTCATGTATGGATGTAAGAGTTGGACTATAAAGAAAGTCTGAGCACCAAAGAATTGATGCTTTGAACTGTGGTGTTGAAGAAGACTCTTTAAAGTGCCTTGGACTTCAAGGAGATCCAACCAGTCCATCCTAAGGGAAATCAGTCCTGAATATTCATTGGAAGGACTGATGCCGAAGCTGAAACTCCAATACTTTGGCCACCTGGTGCAAAGAACTGACTCATTTGAAAAGACCCTGATGCTTGGAAAGATTGAAGGCAGGAGGAGAAAGGGATGACAGAGGACGAGATGGTTAGATGGCATCACCGACTCATTGTCCTGAATATTCATTGGAAGGACTGATGCCGAAGCTGAAACTCCAATACTTTGGCCACCTGGTGCAAAGAACTGACTCATTTGAAAAGACCCTGATGCTTGGAAAGATTGAAGGCAGGAGGAGAAAGGGATGACAGAGGACGAGATGGTTAGATGGCATCACCAACTCATTGGGCATGAGTTTGAGTAAGCTCTGGGAGTTGGTGATGGACAGGGAAGCCTGGCATGCTGCAGTCCATGGGGTTGCAAAGAGTCGGACACGACTGAGGCACTGAACTAACTGACTGACTGGTTCCCTGATCAAAGATCCAACCCCGGCCCCTTGAATTAGAAGCACAGAGTCTTCCCCACTGGACCACCAGGGAAGTCCCCTTCACCTCTCTGCCTCTTACTTGGCCCTCACTTCTGCCCTCTGTGATGCCCAATTCCTATAGATTTCTTACACAGATTCGTTTTGGTATTGCTCTCCTTTCTCAGCATCCAGCTGGTCCTGGCTCTCAGGTTCTCCCCTCCCCCCTCCAAGTGGCTCATGGGAAAATTTCTCTAATGGATGTAGCTTCTTTCAAAGCGCAATTGCAATGTAGGTTGTAATTGTAGTCATTTTCACTCCATTGTCTATGGTCTTGTTTGTTATAATTGCTCATTTTTAAGTACCGTTCTCCAGAAATGGTGAGCATTTGGGAGCAGCTAGAGGACAGGATCTGCACAGGTTCTCTGTTCTTTGTTTAGTGGCTAATTTTGAAAATATTTACAGTTTCCTCCTTGCCATTTCCCTTCTCCCTTTCCTCCAGCCAATCAATAATGCCTGTTCTTCCTTGCTCCTGGGAGGGCAAAGACTGCTAGATGTCATTTTATTCTTACTCTGGTAGTATCTCAACCCCCGCTTTCTGGCTGTGTTCATAGACATCCAGGATCATGACATTTGCCAGCCTTACTCATTGTTAGATATGGCCATGTGACCAAATTTGGTCCATTATGTATGAGCAGAAGTGAAGTGCACTTCAAAGGAAGGGGCGTTTCCTTCCCTCTCCCTTCTTCCTCTGTGTGGGCCCAGGGACATGATTGGGAGCTCTCAAGGACCATAAAAATAAGAGCAACATTCCTGGCAGTGACAGAGCAGAAAATCAAAAGGTGACTCCCCAGCCCCACATCGGCCCTGATGCCCATGTTCACGTTCATTCATGAGATAAAAATTAACTCCCATCATATTTAAGCCACTGTATTTTGTGTTCCACCCTTGAGAGTCCCTTGGACTGCAAGGAGATCCAAAAAGTCCATCCTAAAGGAAATCAGGCCTGAATATTCATTGGAAGGACTGATGCTGAAGCTGAAACTCCAGTACTTTGGCCACCTGATGCGAAGAGCTGACTCATTTGAAAAAACCCTGATGCTAGGAAAGATTGAAGGCAGGAGGAGAAGGGGACAACAGAGGATGAGATGGTTGGATGGCATCACCGACTCAGTGGGCATTAGTTTGAGTAAACTCTGGCAGTTGGTGATGGACAGGAAGGCCTGGCGTGCTGTAGTCCATGGGATGGCAAAAGTCAGACACGACTGAGCGACTGAACTGACTGAACCGTTACAACATGCATGCTTGCTCAGTCACTTCAGTTGTGTCCAACTCTTTGCAACCCTATGGACTGTAGCCCACCAGGCCCCTCTGTCCATGGGGACTCTCCAGGTAAGAATACTGGAGTGGGTTGACATTTCCTCCTCCAGGGGACCTTCCCAACCCAGGGATGGAATCTTTGTCTCTTATATCTCCTGCATTGGCAGGTGGATTCTTACCACGAGTGCCACCTGGAAAACCCGTATTTTAGAGAAACCAAACACAAATTCTTAACAACATTAATTTCTTAGGATTGCCATAACAAAATGCCAGAGACTAAGTGGCTCAGACAACAGAAATTTACTTTCTCACAGTTCTGGAGGCTGGAAGTCTGTGGTCAAGGCATCAGCATGGTTGGTTTCCTCTAAGGTCTCTCTCCTTTGACTTGCAGATGGCCTCCTTCTTCTAGAATTTTCACATGGTTTCCCTCCTGTGCATGTCTGTGTTCAAATCTCTTGTCATGAGGACACCGGTCCTATTGGGTTACAGCTCATCAGGAATACTTTATTTTTAACATAATTATCTCTTTGAGGTCCTTATCTGTTACATTGTGAGATACTAGGCCTGAGGACTTTAACATAGGAATTTTGCAGGGACACAATTCAGTCCATAACACCAATGAATACAGTACTCTTCCTGTATTCCTGGCTTCTGTTTTCCCAAGTGGATATGCTAGGTGTCCTTGATGGAGAAGAGAGATGCTGGGAAGCATCGAAAGAGTGTCTCCTGGACTAAAAAGAGGTTTTCCTTAGCCAAAGAGGTATAGAGGAGGAACTGCCAGCAGTGGGGAGCATGTCCTGCTCCCCACTAGCTCCCCAACCAATGACCAGGTACAGGATCCCTATACCTCAAACCTGAGCTCCAGGGGGGAGGCCGGCAGCAGAGCGGCTCAAGGGAGCCTCAGCAGTGTGGAGGGCAAACGTGGCTGCCAAGAGGCCCATCTCCTGGTGCCCGGGCTCCATATGTGACCTGGAATCTTTGTACTGCCTTGGGTCTCAAGACACCAAGATGACAAAGTTTCAGCTCCCACCAACCAGGCAGAAACCGGGTTTGGAGTCTAATTGAAGTTGTTTTAGAGAAAATAAAGAAATGCATTATCTCTTGTGTGTGAGTTTCCCTGGTGGCTCAAATGGTAAAGAATCCACCTGCAATGCAGCAGATATAAGAGATGTGGGTTCAGTCCCTGGGTTGGGAAGATCCCCTGGAAGAGAGCTTGGCAACCCACTCCAGTATTCTGGCCTGGAAAATGCCATGGATTTTATCTCTTGTTATCTCTAATTAATTAAATACAATCAGTGCATTGTATGTACTGGGGTCTGATGAAGAATCCATACAGAAGAGCATACCCAAGGATCCGGGGGGGATTTGGAATGGGAACAAAAGCACGTACACACACAGCCCCTCTTCCATCTTTACCCGCCTCAGCCTTCCCACCTGGATGGGCCCTGGACGTGTCCCCGCTCCTGAACTCCAGCGGGCATTCATCCGCTCACAAGAACACTGATTTCCTTGGAGTGCTTGTGCTCTTGCCTTGAAAATCCCTACGACATCCTGCAGCCCAGACAGGGACCCTGCTGATGTTTTTCTTTCTTTCTTTCTTCCTTTTTGTTTACTTTTTTTCTCTTTTTGTCCTTTTTATAAATTTTTGGTGTTTTTCTAACTGAATGAAATGGGCCGTGGGTCAAGACACAAAAACAAGAAACACACAGTCGCTCAGAGTGGAATCACCTGGAGGAAGCTTCCTGAAGGCAGGCGCTGGGCTGGCTTCAGGGAGAGGAGGAAGACGTGGTTTGGAGCAGCGTGGTAGGAGAGATGGGTAAGGCCCAGGAGACAGGCAGCACCCCAGCCCTCTCAGGAGCCCGACATCAGGAGTGCTGGCCTCCTCCTGGTCATGATTTATTCAACTGCAGCTGTGACTGACAATATCCCAGGCAGCTGCTTTCCTCTCTGAGGATGCAGCGTGTGGATGGACCGTGAGCACAGCCTTTGGATACAGACCTGAGCTACATAGGATGCTAGGACAGAGGCATGAGGGCCAGCCATCAGCCCATTTCACAGAGGACCACACTGAGGCCAGAGAGATGATACACTTTGCCCAGGATTTCCCAGGGCCGAGAACTGCTGAAGGACAAAAGAAGGAGACAACATGGCCCAAAGGAACGGCTGCGTTTGTCCCCAGTCTGAGTGGGACATGTGTGTTGCCATGGTTTAAGCCCCCACCTGAGGGCATGCCAACTGCTAGGTAAGGGAATCCGGGCCTGGCTAGAAGGAAGCAGTTGGATGAAATAGAAGAAAGTCATGCAGGAGCCAGACCTCTGAGGTTCTGTCCTTACACTCCAGAGCCAGGAAGCAAAGCTTGACCATCTGTGCCTCCGTGCCCCCATCTCTTAAGACATAGCTCAGCTGTGTCTCTGCTCCACACTCAAGATGATATTCTGGTCTGGGGGTCAGAAGAGATCAGAAGACCTAGGTTTGAATCCCTGCCTCACCCCACGTGACTTGGGCAAAGGCTGTGGAACTACTGGAGGCTCAGTTTCCTCATCTGTAAAATGGAAACATCTTATCTACTTAAAGGGAGGGCTGCTGGAAGGGCCAAATGTGATGTTGCCTAGGAAACAGAGCAGGACACAGATGTGAGCGGTCTGGGCTTTTGGAGTTTGGGGAACTTCACCCTTGCCTCACGTCAAGCCATGCAGGCCTTCCCATCCTAATCCATGGCTACTCGCTACCCGCCCAGCACCGCCACTTCATCAGCTTAGGCTGCTGTAACAAACTATCATAGATTAGGGGGAAAGGTGCTTAAACAATCAACATTTATCTCTCATATTTCTGGAGGCTGGAAGTTCGAGATCAAAACAGCGGCAGATCCCCTGTCTGGCAAGAATCCTCTTCCTGATTCACAGATAGCTGTCTTCTCATTGTATCATCACCTGGCAGAGAGAGTTGAGAGAGGAAGTAAGCTCATGTGTCTTCTTATAAAGGCTCCATAAAAAGAGGTGACCACACACCCACAGTCAAGTAATCTTCGACAAAGAAGGCAAAAATATACAATGGAAAAAAGATGGTCTCTTCAGTAAGTGGTGTTGGGTAAGGTGGACAGCCACATGTTAATCAGTGAAGTTAGAACCTCCCTCACACCATACACAAAAATAAACTCAAAATGGGTAAAGAGTTAAATACAAGACATGACACCATAAAACTCCTAGAAGAGAACATAGGCAAAAACATTCTCTGACATAAATTGTAGCAATGTTTTCTTAGGTCAGCCTCCCAAGGCAATAGAAATAAAAGCAAAAACAAACAAATGAGACCTAATCAAACTTACGAGCTTTTGTACAGCAAAGGAAATCATCAGCAAAATGAAAAGGCTACCTCGGACTGAGAGAAGATGCAAATGATGCAACCAACAAGGGCTTAATTTCCAAAATATACAAACAGCTCATACAACACAACAGTAACAAAACAAACAACTGGATCTGAAAATGGCATGAAAAGATGCTCACCGTCTTAATTATTATAGAAATGCAGATCCAAACTACAATGAGATGCCACCTCACACTGGTCAGAACTGTTGTTTAGTCACTAAGTGGTATCTGACTCTTTTGCCACCCCGTGGACTATAGCCCTCCAGGCTCCTCTGTCCATGGGATTTTTCAGGCAAGACGACTGGAGTGGGTTGCCATTTCTTTCTGCAGGGTATCTTTCCAATCCAGGGACTGAACCCATGTCTCCTACATTGGAAGGTGGATTCTTTACCACTGAGCCACCAGGGAAGCCCCCTGGTCAGAAGAGCCATCTTTAAAAAGTCTACAAATAATAAACGCTGAAGAGGGTGTGGAGAAAAGGGAGCCCTCCCACCCTGCTGGTGGGAATGTAAATTGGTGCCGCCACTATGACAACGGTATGGAGGTTCCTCAAAAACCTAAAACTAGAGTTACCGTAATCCCGGAGTCTTACTCCCGGCCATATATCCAGACAAAACTCTAATTCAGAACGATACATGCAGCCCTGTGTTCACAGCAGCACTCTTCTCAATAGTCAAGACCTGGGAACAACCTAAATGCCCATCAATAGATGAATGGATAAAGAAGATTATATGCAATGGTATAATATTCAGCCATAAAAAGAATGAAATAATGCCATTTTCAGCAACATGGATGGACCTAGAGACCATCCTACTAAGTGATGTAAGTCAGTAAGAGAAAGACAAATATCATATGATATCAATTATACATGGAATCTAAAATATGACACAAATGAGCTTACCTGCAAAACAGAAACAGGTTCACAGACATAGAGAATGGAGGTTGCCAAGGGTTGGGGGATGGATTAGGAGTTTTGGTGTGGAATCAGCAGAAGCAAACTGTAATATATAGAATGGATAAACAACAAATCCTACAGTACAGTACATATATTCAATATCCTATGATAAACCATAATGGAAAAGAATATGAAAAAGAAGGTATGTATATGTATAACTGAATCCCTTTGCTATATAGCAAAAATTAACACAACATTGTAAATCAACTACACTTCAATAAAATAAATAAAAAATTGAAAAGGAAAATTGATATTTTTGCAGCAGAGAAAGCTGGCAGACTCTATCCTAACCAAGTGAACGAAATTCAGTTCCCCAATAATGGCGCAACCTGACATAAGGTGCATCCTGAAGTGATGGACCGAGAGGGACAAAACCCCAGCTCTGTAGTATTACTGCCTGAAGTGCACAAACTGAATCTAATTATGAAGAAACACCAGATTAAATGACAGCGACAAGGTAACAGCCCCTGTACTCTTTAAAAAAATGAATTGAATAATAGCAGTAGGGATGGAGAAAAAGTAGGCCAGTTCACGAAATAATTAGAAAATAAATCTAACAGAGTGTTCTCTACCGTATGTAGCGTTAACCATGACCTCTGCGGGGGTGGGAGAGAAAGGTACACAATTAGAGACCTGTTTATGCCTAAATTTTCTCTGCATACATGCTCAAGAAACTGATAACATTGGTTATCTCTGGAGGAGGGAGGTGGAGAATTGAATTTGGAGACAGCATGGTTTTTCACTATAACCTTTCCATCCTACTTGAGTTTTTAAAATGATTTAAGTATGTCATTTGTTTAAAGTTTTATTTGTTTAATCATCTTGTTTATTTGCTTGTTTTTGGCTGTGCTGGGTCTTTGTTGCTGCGCTGGCTTTCTCTACTTGCAGCAAGTAGGGGGCTATGCTCTAGTTGTAATGCATGGGCTTCTCATTGTGGTGTCTCCTCTTGTTGCAGAGCATGGGCTCTAGGGCACACAGGCTTCTGTAGTTGCAGCTCAAGAGCTCTAGAGAACAGGCTCAGCAGTTGTGGTGCATGGGCTTAGTTTTTCCACGGCACGTGGGATCTTCCCGGACCAGGGATTGAACCCGTGTCCCTTGCAATGGCAGGTGGATTCTTTACCACTGAGCCACCAGAGAAGCCCTAAAGTTTTATATTTTTAAGTTGATTTTAAAAGGTAGCTCCCAAAGATAATATTAAGTAGAAGAAAACAAACACAACAGAGTACATTTCATATGATTCCACCTATATATACTGCAAAAAAAAAAATCAATCCATGTAATAAAAGTCAGGCTAGGAGACACATTTCCCAATTTCAAATCATATGCAAAGCAACAGTAATCAAAACAGAGTGGTACTGGGACTTCCCTGATGGTCCAGTGTAGCAGTATGGGAAATGAAGTAATCATGGACGACTTCAGGGATTTTGGCTTAAGTGATTGTGCTGATGGGGATCCCATTTATCCAATGGGAAAGACTAGAGGTCAATTTAGAATATATCGGATTTGAGATCTCCAAGTGGCTACACAAAGTAATAGTTGATCAGTGGGTCGGAGCTCAGGAAACTCTTGACTGAAGTTACAAACATGTTTTTCATTTTTGCAAGAGGGAAACATTTGACAATATAATTTGAATTAGACATTTAGTAATAATATTTAAAGGCACTCAAATCCTAAGAAATTTGACTGATCAAATACATGTAAAATGACATTTGTATAAATCACTCACTGAAGCATTGTTTGTAAATCACCTAAACAGTCACTGATATGGGACTGGTTGGCTTCCCAAGTGGCACTGCTGCTGCTGCTGCTAAGTCGCTTCAGTCGTGTCCGACTCTGTGCGACCCCGTAGACGGCAGCCCACCAGGCTCCCCTGTCCCTGGGATTCTCCAGGCAAGCACACTGGAGTGGGTTGCCATTTTGGGACTAGTGGTAAAGAATCCACTTGAAAATGCAAGAGATGCAGGTTTGATCCCTGGGTCTGGAAGATCCCCTGGAGAAGGAAATGACAACCCACTCCAGTATTCTTGCCTGGGAAATCCCATGGACAGGGGAGCATAGTGGGCTACAGTCCATGAGGTCACAAAGAGTTGGACACGACTGAGCACGCACACGCGTGCACGCACACACACAGAGCTGGTTAAATAGACTATAATATGACCACAGATGAACTACAAAATCATTGATAAGAGAATAAGTCAGCTTTATATGTCCCAATATAGGATGACCTTCAAGAGATATCATTCAGTTAAAAAGTAAGATGCACAGCAAAATGTATATAAAAGGCTACATATGTGTTCTCCATACTTCAAAAAACAGATTTGCTATGTTATATTCATGGGTTATTTCTGGAAAGAGACATAACTGCTGGGGCCTGCCACTGGCTCAGTGGTAAAGAATCCACCAGCAATGCAGGAGCTGCAAGAGATCTAGGTTTGATCCCTGGATCAGGTGGATCTGCTGGAGGAGGGCATGGCAACCCACTGCAGTATTCTTGCCTGGAGAATCCCAGGGACAGAGGAGCCTGGCAGGCTACAGTCCATAGGGTCACAAAGAGTCAGACACAAATAAAGCAACTTAGCACACATACATCACACTATTGCTAACAACTGGTGGCAATGACTAGGGGACAGAAGTTGATAAAGATTTACTTTCTACTCCATGTTCTTCCATATAACTAAATTTAGAACAATATACATGCATTACAATAGGGCTTCCCTGGTGTCTCAGTGATAAAGAATCCATCTAAAATGTAGGAGATGTGGTTCGATCTCTGGGTCAGGAAGATCCCCTGGAGAAGAAAATAGCAACCCATGCCAGTATTCTTGCCTGGGAAATCCTATGGACAGAGAAGCCTGGAGGGCTACAGTTCATGGAGTCACAAAAGAGTCAGACACAACTTAGCAACTAAACAACAACATGCATCACAAACATTTTAAGTATGTAAATTTTTTAAAATGCGGTTTGGGGGGAAAAAAATCACTCAGGTAGCAGTACGGAGCAACAACTGGAAGCAAGAGACCCATTAACTGGCTACTAGAATAATCCAAGGAGAGAAGATGAGTCCCAAGACTAGAGCTGTGTCAATGAGGATGGGAAGGAAGAGTTGGCTCCAAGAAGCATTTTACAGGTATAATTCAAAGTTTGGTTATGGGGGTGAAAACAAGAAAGAATAACTCCCAGGATCTGGGCTAAGAAGGATTTTGTACCCAGAGTTACTCCACTCAGGTCTATCTATTCCTCCAATAGCTCCTGGAAGGGTGGAAGGACAGAGATCTTCCTGGACAAGCTGAAGAGAGAGGCTCAGGGCATGCCCGGGTGAACTGAGCTCCAGCTACCACCACTGCCTTCCCACCAGCCCCCTACACACACATACACAATCTCACCATTACATGGACTCCAGGACTGCACCTCATACTCTCATCAGAGAAGCTGAAATATTAATACATACCTTCCTATACACAGTGCACTTTGGAAGAAAGAATACCCGCCGACATTCTCCTTCTTTCCCTCCTGCCAAGGAGCAGCAGAAATGCCTCCAACATAAAATTTTTTTTTTTTCTGATTTTTTTTTTCATTTTCCCCCATCTAAGAGCTGAATTTCCCCCTCTTAGAGGAAATCCCTCCTACTTTGCAGTATAGCCTGACCCAGAGCAGCAGCAGATGCTCTATTTGCATGCCGCAATTCTATTGGCTGAAGCCAGCTGGCAATGGGATGTTGGATAATTGTCAGCTTCTTCAGAAGGAGTGAGCTTGCAAAGCAGGAAACAACAGTTTGCTTACGAGGCAGCATTGCCCAAGATGTGTCCTGGCTGCGGAAAGTTAAGATGGAGGCGACCTCAGAGAGCTATGGGACCTATGACTGTATTTATTTTTTGTTTTCCCCAAAAGCCAATTAAAAAAAAGAAAAATGCTAACTCTGCTCACATTCCACAAAGATGAGTCTTGTTTATCCCTAGGCACAGCAGTACCTGCCAAAAAACTGCTAATTCGATTTCCCTTTACTGGAGAGACTGAGTCAGGACTCCGCAGGGCTATTCTCACCTCTCAGACAGCCCTTTCTGGGCCTGCCCCAACTTTGAGCAAACTGAGCTCAGCCAAGACAAAACCCCCGAGACTCAGCCTGAAAGTCCAGGTAACTCCACATCCCATGCTCTCAAACATCTCTGTCAGGCGCTGCTGCCCAGGAGAGGGGCATGAGCAGGATCCCACTAGTAGGCAGGTCCTGACCTTCCTGGGGGACTCCAGCCCTCTGCTTTGGAAACCAGCAACCCACCTCACCACTCCCAACCACCGCTGAGAGAAGAGGGAGCCCCCGGTAGCCCCTCACATACAAGGTTTACATCCTCAGTCTTTCTGACTCATTGCCCAACCCATGACTATATTAACCATGTATTTTACTTTCTGTATTCTGACGCTTAGATATCTGGGGTGACTGCTCCTCCCATGGTCCGCCAATTCCTGGAGGTGGTAAACCATTCATGCACCAGTGCACCTTTCAAATATAAAACAACCACTTCAATCAACCAATCTAATCAACCAAGCTAATTCAATTAACCAATCAGATTTGAGGGTACCCACACCCTCAACCGGGCTTCCCTGGTGGCTCAGAGGTTAAAGCATCTGCCTGGAATGCTGGAGACCCAGGTTCGATCCCTGGGTCGGGAAGATCCCCTGGAGAAGGAAATGGCAACCCACTCCAGTACTCTTGCCTGGAAAATCCTATGGAGGGAGGAGCCTGGTAGGCTACAGTCCATGGGGTCGCAAAGAGTCGGACATGACTGAGCGACTTCACTTCACTTCACACCCTCAACCATCTGCTCTATCAGGCTCTCACACTCCAGATCGCTAGCCACCGGGCTTCATCATCTCGTAGCCAGGTACGAGCCAACTGGAAACACCCTCGTGCCCCAGAATGCCCACTGAGATGATTCAAACTAGCCAACCCTAAACCTGTTAATCTTGCCTCATCTAGCCCTTCCCACAGAAACCACAAGAAAAACTCTTGCCCACAGTTTCCCCTTTCCTCTGCCTCCTGACTAGTGCTAGTATTTCCCAGTGGGCTCCCTACCGCCCCTGCCTCTGTGAGTGGTGTGCAGTCCTCTAGCAATCTATGACTATAGCCAGCTGCCTTTTCAGTGGTAGTCATCCCCTCACGGCTGGCCCTTCCACACCTAACAATAAAACCTATATTTTTAAACAACGACCGCAGACGTCAGCTCCCACCAACTTTTAGAACTGTCCTCCCCAGGCGACCTTCCTGTTGCTAAATCTCTTGAATACCTTTCAGTCTTTACATGCACCACTGACCACTTCCCCATTTCTGGTGTGTGGCTCTCTCCTGGCTCTCCCATCCTTCTGACACTCCTTCTCACATTGCTCTGTGACTTAAACACCAGTGCTCCTTCAGGTCCTGTCCTGAGTTCTGTATTCTGCTAGGCCAGCAATGCCCCCTGGGCACTCATCACCCCCTATCTGCCAACACCTACCGAATATCTGCCCTCTACTCAGACCGTGCTCCTCAGCCCTAGCCTGGACCTCTCCGCTGCTTATCCACAGGATCTCAGACCCAACAGGGCTGACACTGAACTCAAGATCTTTTGCCTCAAAAGAGAAAAACAAATATCACATATTAACACATATATATGGAAGCTTAAAAAAAAAATGGTACCAATGAAACTATTTGCAGGGCAGCAACAGAGACGCAGACAGGGAGAACAGACTTCTGCACGCACCTGGGGAAGGAGAAGGAAGGATGAATTGACAGAGTAACAGTGAAACATACACATTCAGTTCAGTTCAGTTGCTCAGTCGTGTCCGACTCTTTGCGACCCCATGAATTGCAGCATGCCAGGCCTCCCTGTCCATCACCAACTCCCGGAGTTCACTCAAACTATGTCAAATAAATAGCCAGTGGGAATATGCTGCCTGATGCAAGCAGCGCAACCTGGTACTCTGTAAAAACCTAGAGGGGTGGGAGGTGGGAGAGAGGTTTGAGAAGGAGGGGACATAGGCACACCTCATGGCTGATTCATGTTGATGTTTGGCACAAACCAACACAGCACTGTAAAGCAATTATCCTCCAATTAAAAATAGATAATTTTTTAAAGGACCCTTTGCCCCAAAGTTGCATCATCTCTTCTTTCAGAGCAACCACAGCACTGGTAGTTCTTGTCAGACCTCAAACACATCTGCGAAGTGCCCAGGTCCTGTGACTTCTCTCAAGTGCGTCTCCTTCATCTGCCCTACCTTACCCGTCCATCCCCATGGCTCCTGCCCCGTTTCAGGCCCTCGTCCCCCTCAGCCCAACTTCTACGCTCCCATGTGAGCTGCATCCATTCTCGTGCATCCTTCCAATCCCACATCATCACTTCAGTTTCCACTCCTCTCTCCAGAATGCAAGTCTCATCAAACTTCTCCCTGGCCTCAGAACCTGCCACGGCTCCCCACTGCTAACAGGATAAAGGCTAAAACCTTTAGCCTTATAAATCCAGTCTCTGTCATCTGGCTTCTTCTCTCTCCCCCGCCACATCTCAGGCACCATCACTCCGCCCCTCCATGCTCCAACTCCACGCAACTTCAGAATGTGCAGTTTCCCAGACACTGTTAAGGCCTCCATGCCTTTATTTCTGTCAGAAACACCCTTCTTCTTTCCAGAGAAACAACCACTACTTTCTCCCAAACCCTCCTGGGACTTTCCTCCTTTTTTGTCCGATAAACAGCACCAACAATACTTGATTGCTTTATTTCTTTTTCTTTTAACTGTATTTAATTTTTGGCTGGCTGTGCTGGGTCTTTGTTGCTGCATGCGGGCTTTTCAGGAGTTGCGAAGAGCTCGGGCTATTCTCTGGTTGCAGTGACCAGGCTTCTCACTGCGGTGGTTTCTCTTGTTTCACAGCATGAGTTCTAGGCACGTGGCCTTCAGTAGCTGTGACTAGTAGGCTTAGTTGCCCCGTGGCATGTGGGATCTTCCTAGATCAGGGATCAAACTCGTGTACCCTGCGCTGGCGGGCTGGTTCTTAAACCACTGGACCACCGGGGAAGTCCCTCTTATTTCTTTTCATATTCACTCAAAAATGTTTACTGAGATCTATTCTGTGCTAGGACCTGGGGGCCCTCGAGATACAGCAGTAAATAAGACACAGACGGGCCCTCAAGGGGGTGTCTATCACATTAAAGCCATCTGGTGCCGTTTCAGGGCTCCAAAGAGCTCTGGCACTGCAGTAGCAGCTGGTTTTCCCCAGGCGTGCTGTTGGATACGCACAGGCAGAGTCCTTTCACTGCCTTTTTATGTTTCATGCAAGACCTGAACGTGGCCAAAGCAACCTAGACAGCGAAATTCTTTCCTTTTTACATACCATTTCGCTCGTCCCCTGCACCAGCAGTAAGATCCCTTCTACTTCTCTAGACACCCATACCACCTTTTGGTGAAATGGAATATCTCCTGCCATATCTATAAACAAGAAAGTCAGAGCCATCCGAGATTCATATGAAACAAATGAGTTTAGTGAGCTCAGACACTGGCATAGAAGAGCACTCAATTCCTAGAGATAACTGATTTTTCTTGTTCAGTTGCTAAGTCATGTCTGACTCTTTGTGACCCCATGGACTGCAGCACGCCAGTCTTCCCTGTCCTTCACTATCTCCCAGAGTTTGCTCAAACTTATGTCCACTGAGTCAGTGATACCATCCAACCATCTCACCCTCTGTCACTCCCTTCTCCTCTTCCCCTCAATCTTTTCCAGCATCAGGGTCTTTTCCAATGAGTCAACTCTTCACCTCAGGTGGCTAAAATATTAGAGCTTCAGTATCAGTCCTTCCAATGAATACTCAGTGTTGATTTCTTTTAGGATTGACTGGTTTGATCTCCTTGCTGTCCAAGGGAACTTCAAGAGTCTTCTCCAGCACCACAAGTCGAAAGCATCAATTCTTTGGTGCTCAGCCTTCTTTATGGTCCAATTCTCACATCCATACATGACTACTGGAGAGAAGAGTGCTAATTCCTGGAGATACCTGGTTTTCCTTAATTAACAGTAATCTCTGATGTTCAGACTACCTGTCCCCTTTGCTGTAAACTTCTTTAAAACCTACTCCTTCCCCCAAGTCCTTGAAGCAGTTTCTCAGGGCTACCTGAGATGCTGCCTCCCGGGCTTGAAGTCCTAAAACTTCCCACCGCTTAAATACAACTCTTAACTTTCAGGTTGTGACTACTTTTTTTAGTTTAGCCATTTTTAGAGCAATCCATGTTGACTGCCACCTTTCCTCCAGTTGCCTGGCACAGGCAACCCCACACTATCTGTATCTCCCCACATCCACTTTGCTTTGAGTCTCTGCCTTTGTTTATCCCCTCTCCTCGATCTTAAATGCCCTTTCTTCTCTTCACCTGGTGTATTTGTTATATGTGGCTGTGTAACAAACCACTCAGAGTAGTAACTAAAGGCAATAACAATTCTGGGTATCAGCGGTTTGGTCAGGGGTCAGCTGGGCAACTCATCTGTGCTCCATACAGACTTGCAGGGCTCACGCACACATTTGAGTTGGTTTACAGGTGGCCTAGGAGTTGGATGATCTAGAATGACTCACTCAGTTCAGTTCAGTTCAGTTCAGTCGCTCAGTCGTGTCCGACTCTTTGCGACCCCATGAATCGCAGCACGCCAGGCCTCCCTGTTCATTACCATCTCTCTTAGTTCACTCAGACTCACATCCATCGAGTCAGTGATGCCATCCAGCCATCTCATCCTCGGTCGTCCCCTTCTCCTCCTGCCCCCAATCCCTCCCAGCATCAGAGTCTTTTCCAATGAGTCAACTCTTGACATGAGGTGGCCAAAGTACTGGAGTTTCAGCTTCAGCATCATTCCTTCCAAAGAAATCCCAGGGCTGATCTCCTTCAGAATGGACTGGTTGGATCTCCTTGCAGTCCAAGGGCCTCTCAAGAGTCTTTTCTCATGATGTACTCTGCATATAAGTTAAATAAGCAGGGTGACAATATACAGCCTTGACGGACTCCTTTTCCTATTTGGAACCAGTCTGTTGTTCCATGTCCAGTTCTAACTGTTGCTTCCTGACCTGCATACAGATTTCTCAAGAGGCAGGTTAGGTGGTCTGGTATTCCCATCTCTTTCAGAATTTTCCACAGTTTATTGTGATCCACACAGTCAAAGGCTTTGGCATAGTCAATAAAGCAGAAGTAGATGTTTTTCTGGAACTCTCTTGCTTTTTCCATGATCCAGCGGATGTTGGCAATTTGATCTCTGGTTCCTCTGCCTTTTCTAAAGCCAGCTTGAACATCAGGGAGTTCACGGTTCACGTATTGCTGAAGCCTGGCTTGGAGGATTTTGAGCATTACTTTACTAGCATGTGAGATGAGTGCAATTGTGTGGTAGTTGGAGCATTCTTTTGCATTGCCTTTCTTTGGAATTGGAATGAAAACTGACCTTTTCCAGTCCTGTGGCCACTGCCGAGTTTTCCAAATTTGCTGGCAGATTGAGTGCAGCACTTTCACAGCATCATCTTTCAGGATTTGAAACAGCTCAACTGGAATTCCATCACCTCCACTAGCTTTGTTCATAGTGATGCTTTCTAAGGCCCACTTGACTTCACTTTCCAAGATGTCTGGCTCTAGATTAGTGATCACATCATCATGATTATCTGGGTCGTGAAGATATTTTTTGTACAGTTTTTCCGTGTATTCTTGCCACCTCTTCTTAACATCTTCTGCTTCTGTTAGGTCCATACCATTTCTGTCCTTTATCGAGCCCATCCTTCCATGAAATGTTCCCTTGGTATCTCTAATTTTCTTGAAGAGATCTCTAGTCTTTCCCATTCTGTTATTTTCCTCTATTTCTTTGCATTGATCGCTGAAGAAGGCTTTCTTATCTCTTCTTGCTATTCTTTGGACCTCTGCATTCAGGTGCTTATATCTTTCCTTTTCTCCTTTGCTTTTTGCCTCTCTTCTTTTCACAGACTCACTCAGTGCCTAGCAATTGAGGGGAGCTGTTAGCTAGAGCATTTGAGTTCAGGTCTCTCCATGTGGCTAGCCTGGGCTTCTTCACATGACAGCTAAATTCCAAGAGGCAAGCCCTCATGAAGTCTGCCTGATAAAGTCTGTTCAGATCCCACTGGCCAAAACCTGTCATGTGGCTGAGCTCAGACTCAGTATGGATGAGGTATGACTCCCTGGGGAGCCATCAACTGAGCAATGTACCAGTCTGTCCTCTACTACTAATGATGTTCTAGGTGGTATCAGTTAGGATTACACATGTGTTTGTGAGCATGTGGCAGGTCAACTTGGGGCTAGCTTATCCCAAATGGTTGTTGATATAAACTGAGGCACCTTGGTTCTCCATGTATTTGCTCAAACTTTCTCTTGTGGCAACTGAATTCCAAGAAGGCAAGTCCCAACATACAAACACTTATGAAGCTTCTGCTTGCATCACGTTTGCTGATAGTCCATTGGCCAAAGCAAGACATATGGCCAAGTCCAGAATCAATGCAGAAGGGGATCACAAGGAGGCATGGAAATCAGGATGGATGATTCATTGACGTAAGAATCTACCATGTTTTTCCCCTATTGCTTTCTAATTATCTATTTACAATTTCCATATCCCCACTTGGACAACTCTTCCAAGGCAGAGACTGTGCTCTATTGATCTTTGTATTCCCAGGGTCTAGCCCTGTGTCTTAAACATTGTGCCTAGAGCAATAATGTCTTTTAATTATTTGATTAATTTCACACATTTTGTTTATTCATTCATCAGTTCATGAACTTTTCTGTTGTTTCCACTTTTTGGAAACTATGAATATTTATTGCTATTAACATTTGAATAAGTTTTTTTGTTTTTTTAAATGAAATAAATATGAGTATTTTTAATGATAAAGGGTGCAATTCACAAAGAAGATAGATATCATAAACTATTGGATACCTAACAACAAAGGAACAAAGATACATAAAGTAAAAATCAGAAGAAATATAAGGGAAAAGAAAAAATATATAATCATAGTGAGACATATTAACATTTCTCTGAGAATATTTTATCAAGTGCAGAAAAAATAAGAATAGGAGCATCTTGAATGATGTCATTAATAATTTAGATATAATAGATTTATATTTATATTAATTTATATTATTTTATATCCTATACAAATTTATTTAAAATTTTGTATCTTATACATTGTTATTAGATCTCCAAAGGACATTTAGAAAAACTGGCAAAAAGATACACATTACTATTAATTATTTGATCAAACATTCATGAATAAAGGTTCTTAAATGTTGAGAATGTGATCTTCATTGGTGCTTGGACCTCTGCCCTGCATTCTAAGAGAAACTTCAACCAAACATGCAGTTTTTCAGGGCATGACCTCACTCTGGGAGTTGACCTCAACTAGAGATTAGGAGAGGCAGAAGAGTGTCAAGCAGTTCCAAGACTTTTTAATTTCACAGACTGGTCATATTTCCAAAGAAGTATGAGGAGCAACAGAAAATTACCACTTTTATTTTTGTGCCTAGAAGGAACAATTAAAAACATACCATCTACCACCATTGGTTCAAAAAAGTAGAAAGGTATAAGCTTAGAACAAGAGTACAGACCATCCCAAGGAAGGGCCAGTGTGTAGCCTCAATTAGACCAAAATTAGGACTCAACAGTATGTATTGTCTTGACATCTGATCAAATTGTGGGGGGCTCAAATGGTCTAACCACAAATTCTATTTCCCAGTTATTAGCTTCTGTTGATAAGTTCCTCTAGTCAATTAACCATCTTTTTTCCTTCTTATCCCTGAGAATCAGCCTTCAGTTCCCTGCCAGTCCACAGAATTATTCAAACCAGCCAATCATATCCTCCTGAGGGAAATGAGCATTCCACCCTTTGGATACCACAAAGCCTCCCAGAGCTCCTGTCTGTTTACTATTCGAGTGCAGCTCCTGAGTGGCAGGGCCTGGCATGTGGTGTCTTTCTCTGGGCTGTAAGTACAGGTGACTAATAAACTGCTATTTATTAGTCAATCACATCTGTACAGTGTCAGGGTCAGACATGGACTATTTCTTGCCATATCAGTTAAACAAGGATATCAAGTTCATGCATGCTCAGTCATGTCTGACTCTTTACCACTCCATGAACTATAGCCCACCAGGCCTCTTGGTTCATGGGATTCTCCAGACAAGAATACTGGAGTGGGTTGCCATTTCCTCCTCCGGGGGATCTTCCCAACCAGGGGCTGAGCCTGCGTCTCCTGCAGCTCCTGCATTGGCAGGTGGCTTCTTTTCCACTACCACTACCACTTCTTTACCTGGGAAGCCCCTCAGTCATCAGCCATCACAGCCCTCCAAGGTGAGCTAGTGAGCTCTAAGGGCACTCAGGAAGGAAAAGAATACCTGCCATCTAGCAGCCTTCAGACTACAGCCACTCCCTGTGGTGGGCCCTGACTCTCAGGACGTGAAACACAGGCTACTGGCCCCAGATAGCTGAGATGCACCTGAAAGCAATAATTTCAATGAGTGAGCCCAGGCTCTTGCGCCTTCCCATACACAGAGAAGCGCTAAATTCTTGAACTTGGGGATTCTGACTTTCTTTAATTAACAATAATCTTTTGATGTTCAGACTGCCTGCCAAACTTCTCTATAACCTGGCTCCTCCCCTCGCCTCCTCTGAGCATTTCTCTCAGGGTCCCTTGTGATGCTGTCTCCCGTGCTTGAAGTCCTAAAAATTCCCACCAAATAAAACAGAACTCTTAACTTTTAGGTTGTGACTATTTTGTTAAGTCAACAGGTTTTATGTGTTTGACCATCTCCGAAACCCTAGGATGGGAATCTGGGAATTCTCCCTTATCAACAGAGTGAAGGGGAGGCGATCAAAACAATGTAGCAGCCTGACAGGTATGTTCAGAGTACTCCACAATGTCCTTGTTTTTTCCATTTCATCCGGGACCAGTGAAATCAGTCCAGCAGAAGGCTGAAGACCCGCTCTGGAAGGAGTGGAGCATGCTGTACCTGGAGTCAGAAGATCCGCAGTCTAGCTTGTCTTGGCTGCGTTTCAAAATATTTGTCTGACCTTTGACAGATCATTATCCTTTTGGGGCCTCATTTTCCAGCTACAAAATGACGAGATGGCTTCTGCCACCTTTGTGATTTTATAAAGACAATCGGATGAAATCAGGAAATAGAGTTAATGGCTGGTAGACCCTTTGTTAGCCTAAAGGAAGGTGCATTTTGAGAGAAGAATTACTCCGTGTATCTCCAGATGGGGCACCCAGAGGTGATGGGAGAGGAAAGACCTAAGGGACCCACAGGGCAGCCACAGTAAGTCGGGAAATCTTGCCTTGGGTGGATAAACCCTTCCTTCCTGCTTTCAGCACTCCTATCCTGTGCCATTAGAAAATGGGAGTTTTTAAATCTCCTCCCCATCAGGACCCTGTGTTCCATCCCAGCCCCTAAATTGATCATGTGAGCCATTCACTCCATCCAGTCAGACACCTTGGTTTAGCAGGCACACTGTTGCCACACTCCCCTCCCCTTCCTGAAGTAAAGTGCTTGGGGACCCAAAAAATAGGCCAGGTCCTTGAAACCTTATCAAAATAGCTCAGCCAGGCCTTCCATCCCGCAACACTCAGCGACTGGGCCATAGAGTGGGAAACAGAGCATCCAGGGTCTTATCCAGACAGAGCTCAGACATTTTCTGTTGTTAAGGGGCCTGTGGGTATCCTCATGTCTTGCCCAAAGGAAAAAAGAACCATCTCCAACCCCATGGGGGTAGGAGGCAGGATTAGGCTGAAGCAAAAGCAACTAAAGCAACTGTGTTTTGATAGGAAAGATCCTTGGATTGAGAACCAGAAAGCTGGTGAGCAGGAAAGACAGAGTGGAGTGCCAAGGAGGAGGCGAGCGCGTCCAGAATGCAGCAGGAAGGAGAATGGGAAAGGTGAGGTGGTGGTGGAGGTCGGCCGCCAGGGGCAGGACATCCAGGCACTTAAAAATTACCCTCCAGGGCTCTCCTTGGAGAAGGCAATAGCAAGCCACTCCAGTACTCTTGCCTAGAAAATCCCATGGATGGAGGAGCCTGGTAGGCTGCAGTCCATGGGGTCGCTAGGAGTCGGTCGCGAGTGAGTGACTTCACTTTCACTTTTCGCTTTCACACAATGGAGAAGGAAATGGCAACCCACTCCAGTGTTCTTGCCTGGAGAATCCCAGGGACAGGGGAGCCTGTTGGGCTCCTGTCTATGGGGTCGCACAGAGTCGGACACGACTGAAGCGACTTAGCAGCAGCAGCAGCAGCAGGGCTCTCCTGGTGGCCCAGCGGTTAAGAATTTGCCTTGCAATGCAGAGGACACTGGCTCAACCCCTGGTCCAGGAAGATTCCAGGTTCCACAGGCCACGGAGCAACTAAGCCTATGCGCCACAAATACTGAGCCTGCGCTCCGGAGCCCATAAGCTGCAACCTCTGAGCTCGTGTGCTGCAACTACTGAAGCTCTCAGTCTCTAGAGCCGGTGCTCCAAAACAAGAGGCCACCGCAATGAGAAGCCCACACACCACAACCGGAGAAAGCCTGTGCCCAGGACCAAAGAGCAGCCAAAATTAAATCCATAAATACTTTTTAAAAAAATTACCCTCCAGACAATGAGAAGCCAGGTCATCTCATCTATGAAAACAGATGGTCTGCAGTTCCCAGGTCCTGGGAGCCTGTGAAATGTAGACTCCAGCAGCCCTACTACTAGGCTAGGGAAATCCTGGGTGGGCAGGAGCAGCTACATTTCTCATAAAGTGCTCCAGGAGCTCCTGCTGTTTACCAGAGCCAAGGCTCCGCGGATTGGGCCATCTGTGAGGCTTGTTCCAGTTAGAAAGTTCCATCACCTTAAGTGCTGGGAGGCCACCTAACCTCCAAAGGAGGGAGAAGGAGTGGGAGGAAGAATCCCCCACTTGCTAGCCCAAGGATGGCTTCCAACAGTACCATTACAGTAATGGAAACTGCAAAGAAGGTGCCAACACTGATCTCTGCAAAGAAATAGGAGAATGGCTGGGGGTGGGGGAGTGGGGCAGGGTCAGCCCACAGGATGTCCCAACCAGAATTCACAAAGAGGCCACAAGGAGGCAAATTAATCAAATAAACCTTTGTTCCAAAAAAAAAAAAAAAAAATTGGAGACACAAGTCATCAGCACTGGCTATTAAAAAAAAAAAAACGGTACAAGGGCTTCTGGTGACTTCAAATTAACAGAGCAAGGACAGATGCCCCAGAAGATTAAAAGGGTGGTATCTGCTATTCTTGCTAGTGGTCCTGTCTCCTCTCCCTTTCCACAGTTGCAGAATTTCCCTTTCCCCTGGGCTGAGATGCAGCAGTGGAATATAGCTCAGCACCAAAGACTTGGGACTCCAAAGACTTGGGGCTCCACAGCCCAGATCGGCTGGCCATCTCTCCACCTCTTAGCCATGAAATGGGATGAGATGATCCCAGCAGATTGTGGCCATGGATGGAACAGGCCAAGCGGATCGTTTTATAAAGGGCAGCAGCACCCCGCCTCTTGTCTGAAGACCAAGCACACAGCGCTCAGGGACTTGGGTGGGTGTGAGGGGTAAGAGGAGAACATGAAATCGAGAAGAACCTTCTAGCTGTCTGCACCAGGAAGTGCCAGCCTCGGAGTTGAGGGACACAGTGCCCCAGAGCAGAAAGCCTCTTAAGAGATGGGTGTTCTAGGCTGGGTGAGGAGTTGGGGCAGGGCTGGGGACCAGGAAAGACCAAGTGCTGCCCTTAAGGGCTGTTGCCATATGGAAAAACACCCCACTACCTTCCTTCGGAGAAAACCTGGAATATTCCAACACCGAAAACCTCTCACTGGCTGCTCCCGCGGGGATGAGTTCTAACGGAAACGAGGAGGCATGGGCGTTGCCTAAGGGGGCCCAGCAGCTGGTTTCCATCCACCATTCCTTACCCCCTCGGTTTTCGCGCAGGCTTCCAAAAACCTAGGTCAAAAGAAAGGGTTAAAGCCTTAAAAGGGGAGCGGTCTTGGCGGGGCTCTGGGAGGCGGCTAGCGTTCCCTGAGCGACCCCAGCCCGATCTCCAGGGTCCAGAACCCCGCCCTCCCAGGCCAGGCCAGCCGGCCACAGGATGGCGGCCCCCTTTTGCTGCAGAAGTCCCCTCTTTCACGTCTATCTCGGGCCGCCTCCTCCTCCCTCCACCAACCTTTTTCACTGCCGCTCAGCCTCTGATTGGCCGAGCCCCCGGGCCCTCCCCGCTTCCCCTCTCCCACCCCTGGTGAAAACTGCGGGCGCGGGGTACGGTGCAGCAACTGGAGGCGGCGGCGCGTCTGCGGGCGGCTGCAGCGGCGGAGGACCGGAGGCCAGGTGGGAGCTGGAGTCAGGGCGGGACCCGGGGCGCAGGGATGGATAGGTCTCTGGCGCCCAAGCAAGCCCTCCCGACCCGAGGCTTCGGAAAACGGACCGAGGGCGCCCTGGGAAGGAGCTGCGCAGTGCTTGGAGAGGGGCCTGCTTGCAAGGCAGGGGCGGGAGCAGCGGCGCACCTTTCGCCCGCTGGGAGACGTTTACCTGGGACTGGAGTGCTGGAGAAGAACCGGGAGGAGGGCGGCAAGGACAGGCTTGGGTTCTCCTCTCCACCCAGAAGTACCCAAACCCAGATCGTAAAGGCGCGG
>SJYT01058150.1:214298-282016 GCA_006410635.1 Cephalophus harveyi | reverse complement strand
AGGGGGGGGGGGGGGGGGGGGGGGGCGGTGAGGCTGGGTGAGACTAAGGGAACGGAGGACCGAAAACTGAAGGCAGTCTCTGCCCTGCGACCTCGCGGCGGGCTTGGTGCGGGGCATCCAAGGAACGGGAAACCGCAGTGCCGCGAGGCCGGGGGGGAGGAGTGCGGCGGGGTGGGGGCACCGGGAGAAAGGCCTGCAGACAGGGGAGGCGAGAACCGGAAAAGGATAAGCGAGGGGGAAGGGGGACCTCAATTGGGAAAGGAGAGGCTTGAAATAGGGAAACGGAATAAGGGTGGGGTTAGTCGAATGCGGGCTAGAGCGGGAGGGAGCGCGAAGCTTCTCCAGGTTCTGAGCTGCGGGGACACAAGGCCAGGGAAACGCTAACAGACGGTGGTGCCTCCCCTATAGCGTCCACCCCACCCTTCCGCTCTGCATCCCCTTCCAGCTCCAGCCCCATTTCTTCCTTTCTAGTTCTGGCCGCCTCCCCGCTCCCTCTCTAGATCCCAAGCTCGCCACCCGCCTCTGTAACTCGGTGTCTGCTAATCAAAACCAGATGTTGCCACTCCCCTTTCTTCCCCAACAGCACCTCCGGGTCCCTTTCGGAGGGGGTCTGAAAGGGAGCTGACTGCAGCGCAGGCGCCCGGGGACCCCAGCCTCGCCCCTCCCTCCCCGCCCTGGGCAGAGCGCCGGGGCGCGCGGGAGCGCTAGCACGGGGCACGGCCCTCCTGTGGCCTCTCCAGGCGAGCGCTGCTGCGGACAGGCTAGGCTGCCCGCTCTGTTGCCTCGTCAGGATACTGATTGAGCCCAGGCTGCAAAAAAAGATGGGGCAGAGGGCTGAGCCAGAGAGGCTACCAGAAGCCGGCCTGGAAAACTGCAGGTCCAGGAACCCCGCCCAGAGAGCTGAACAATAGAAAACGTCTTGGTTCCGATGCAGAGAACACATGCAATAGGAGACCACTGTCCCCTTCCTCACACACAACCGGAGACACGTTTAGATGTGTGCCAAGAGGGGCCCCCCACACACATGACCGACCCCCCAGCCATCATCCGCAGCCATACAGTCGGTCAGAGATGAACGCTTGTGGATCACTCACTCTTGAACAGTGCCCCGATGTTTGTCATTTTCATTAAGCCCATCGCAACCCGGTGGGTATCTAAAGTCAGGTTCATTCAGTATCTTTCAGACATCTGTTATATGCCAGGAACTGTTTGGGTATTGGGGAGTTTCTTCAGAACAAGCAATAGGAAGTCCCTGAATGAGAAGGTTTTGTTTCATGGGTAGAGAGTTCTGGTTTTGGCAAGATGAAAAGGTGTTTTGCTGAACTTTCATTTCAGGTTGGAAGGATCCTTAACAAAAGAAACCACAAATAAATACACAGTTGCAATATTTAATAGAGGCTTCTTTATATATAATCATTAAAAGAAAAGAGAAATAGAAAAAGTAAAGTAACAACATATACATCACCAAATTGGGCCGACCAACATCCAGACTTAAATAGCACTGGGAAGTCCCAAATAACAGCAGTCTGGAGTTCCAGTTGGAAAAATGTCCCAGGCTGTGCATCCATTTAGCGGGTGAGACTTCAAATTGCAGTTTTGGGGGTTCCTGCTTATAATCCCAGGCCTTACAGTGATAGCATCATTTGTTTGCATGCAGAAATGCTCTTCTGCATTTTTTACTTATTTAACCCTTTTACAATGCTGTTTGTTTCACCTTATGAGTCATAAGATTTCATTAGACCCTGAGAGATTGGCCAGACCTTCAGGAGTTCAAGAATTCCAAGACCCGCTCTTTTTTCTTTTTTCTTGACTAAAGTGCCACCTGACTAGCTGTGCTGGCAGGCAGGCACAGAATCCGGGCAGTGTCCAGGCAGGTCAGAGGCCTGCTCGCCTGCTTCTGAAGCCTGAACAAGACTTCCTCCATTTTAATTTCCTCAACGAAAGGGTTCCGGAGATTGGCTGCACTACAGTGTGGATGAACTTAACTTTCTGAATGGTACACTTAAAAACGATTAGCAGGGACTTCCCTGGTGGTCCAGCGGTGAAGACTCCATGCTGCCTGATGCAGCCAATTTTTTTTTTAATATATATGGTTTCACTCTTCACTTTGATGCATTGGAGAAGGAAATGGCAACTCACTCCAGTGTTCTTGCCTGGAGAATCCCAGGGACAGGGGAGCCTGATGGGCTGCCGTCTATGGGGTCGCACAGAGTCGGACACGACTGAAGCGACTTAGCAGCAGCAGCATAGTTAAGATAAATTGTGTTTCTGGAAATTTTCCGATAAAAAAAGTAGGAGGTCCCTGCCTTGGAAATGATCAAGTTAAAGTCACTTATTCAAAGCCACCCAGCTAGTAAATGGTCACATACACACACACCACAGAAGGCTGTGTTCTCCCACCCTCTTGCTTCCCTGACAGGGAAGAGCTGAGTGGCAGTGAATGGCAGCCACATTCACTGAGAGGAGACGGGAGAGGGCTGTAGAGAGGAGCTTGGATGGCCATTATGGGAGGTCTCCTGAGGGCCCCCAGCCCTGGCAGTAAGTCTGGGGACACCTGCCCTACCTCCTGGCTGATTCCCATCTTGTTCCATCCCAGATCCAGGACTGAGCTCTCGGCACCATGAACCCTACCATCGGCATCGCCCTCCTGCTGACAGGTATGGGGCAAGGGTTAGGGCTGGGATTCCAAGCTCCCTGGCTACTTTCCTTTCAGAAAAGCTAGCTTCCTCAAGAACTCAGAAGGTGGCGGTGACTAAGGGAGAGAGGGCTTCTTTTATCCCTAAGACAGCTGAGCAACCTAGTTGGTTTTCTGACTACCTGGGACCATTTCTGGAAACACAGTTCACTAAGCCTGTCCCATACTGAGTTGGAATCTGCAAATGCAGACCAAAACAGAGCATCAACTCCCCCAAGATCTCCTGCCCCTGGAACACACTGGCGGGACCCCAGGACTAGAACACAGGGAGATGGGCTGGAGTCTGCAGAAGGGAAGGTACACTGGCCCTCCGGGACCACTTGGGCAGGGAGAGGTGCTCGACAGCAGACCCTGTGTCCTCCCTGGTCAGGCCTTTCTCTGCTGTGAATGTGGGTGGGAAGCCCCCTGCTCTATAGGTCCTTCCCCAACTTGGAGGGGGGCACTGCTGGTGCCAGTCTTACAGGTGGCCCGTGGACAGAAGGTGACCAGCCTGACAGCCTGCCTGGTGAACCAGAGCCTTCGTCTAGACTGTCATCATGAGAATACCACCACCACGCCCATGCAGTATGAGTTCAGCCTGACCCGTGACACAAAGAAGTGGGTGCTCTCTGGCTCCAATGGGGTCACTAGGCCAGAATACAGCTCCCGAACCAAATTCTTCAGCAAGTACAACCTCAAGGTTCTCTATCTGTCCAACTTCACCACCAAGGATGAGGGGACCTACACATGTGAACTCCGCCTCTCTGGCCCGAATCCCACCGTCTCCAATAAGGATGTCTCTGTGCTCAGAGGTGAGGCAAGCCCCCTGCAAGCTCAAGTAAGCGGGCAAAGGCAAGCTGGGGAGGAATGGGCCAGCTGGGACACCAGGCAAGCCTCTTGGCTAGGCCGCAGAGGAGAGTGGCCCCGTAACCTCTCTCCCCTTGTCCCCTACTGCCGCCTGTGCCCAGGGGAATCACTACCCCCAGCCTGAATGGGGGAAGGGCTAAGGGGACAGTCAGACAGGTGGAGTAGTGTGGTGGATGCTTCCCTTATGACTGTGGGCAAATCACTAGGCCTCCCCAAACCTCCTTGTGCCCACCTAGAAAACAGGATGGCTCTAGCTACCTCACCCACAGTTTTCTTGTGTTCAAGGGCTCAGGAAAGGAAAAAAAAGATGAAAGTGTTAGTCACTCAGTCGTGTCCGACTCTCTGTGACCTCATGGACTGTAGCCCACTGGGCTCCTCTGTCCATGAAATTCTCCAGGCAAGAATACTGGAGTGGGTTGCCATGCCCTTTTTTCCAGGGGATCTACCTGACCCAGGGATCCAACCTGGGTCTCCTGCATTGCAGGCAGATTCTTTACCATCTGAGCCGCCAGGAAAGCCCTTCAAGAGCTCAGGAACCTACAAATGGGAAAGATGGTTGGTTCAACCAGGTTGGCCCTGGTTGCAGCCAAGACATCATGGCGCCAGCCTCCCCAAGGGAAAGCACCCTTGCCCTGGGCCTGGCCCCTTTCCATTCCCGCCTTTCCTGTCTGCCCCATTCTCTCGCCACAGATAAACTGGTCAGGTGCGGGGGCATAAGCCTGCTGATCCAGAACACCTCGTGGCTGCTGCTGCTGCTGCTCTCCCTGCCTCTGCTGCAGGCCATGGACTTCATCTCCCTGTGACAGGTTGGGCCACGGAGGACACAGGAAGCCACAAGGCCCAGTCCAGAGATCCTGCTTCTCTGAGTCGGCTAACCCCCTTCCCCACAACCCCTCACACACCTTGGGGAGCAATGGGGACCCCTCCCCTCCTAAAGAATTCCAGTGCTGCATGCCATTCCCTCCCCTCCGCCAATGCCACCTCACACCCCCTCTGCCCGCCCCTGGCTACTTGTACTCTTTGTTCCAGAGCTGCTTCCGTCTGGTTTATATTTAGGGCTTATCCTTCCTTTTCTTGGGGAGTTCGTGAACGAGGAAGCCAGGGTTAGAGACCTGATGGAGAGTGAGGGGATGGGAGGGGTGGAAGGATGGAGGGGTATCAGTCTCTGGAGGCCGTCATCCTTGCCCACGGGGACCTGAGGCCTGGGAGAGCCCTGCACGAGGAGAGGGAGGGTGTGTCTGGCCCGAGCAGGTGGGGCGGTGCCTGAAGGCCCCGGATGTGGGGGCACCGCCAAGCGTGGCCCATCACGTGAGGGGAACGCCAAGCATCGCCACGAGCACTCTCTGCCACAGAAGAATGCCATCTTCTCACCCTGCCGAGGGGCCCTGGGCCCGGGGTCTGGTCCAGTGACGATGCCGATTGTGTGGGAAGCAGTGCTGATGGGTTGGGGGCAGGTGGAGCGGGCACCACAGAGGAAGCTACAGCTGGGAGTCCAGTGTCTCTCACTGGCCGACCAGCAGCTGGGAAGGCGTCAGAGGACAAGCCCGCTCCCGGGCTTATCCCAATATGAGCTTCCAGAACTCAGACCTGGAGGCAGTAAAGTCAGGCCTGGTGGAGGTCCTGATGGAGACCCACGGAGTCTGGCCCCAGTGTTTCTCCGGGAGGCTCTTCCCTCTCCCCCAGCAGTGCCTGAGCCTTCTGGCAGCCCCCTGCCCCTTAGGCCTGCCTTCTCAGGGACCTCCGGGGGGGCTGAGGCAGGCCACGGGGTGAGACCCACGAGTGGGGCCTGTCTCGAGCGATGGCTTTTCCCAGCACCTAGCTCCCCACCCGGCGGCTCTGCATGTCTCGTGACTGTGTGTAGTGCCAGCGCAGCTTATGGCATCTCGTTGAGGAAAAAGAATACTGTACAATAAAACCAAGCCTCTGGAATCTGCCCTCCTGTGGCTCTCTGCTTTGCTCCTCTCTCCAGGCCTGTCCCCCACTCCCTTAGCCTAGAGGTCCAACGCCCTGCCTCCTGTCCCCCCGCTCCCTGCCTTCAGCAGCCCTTCCTCTCCCCTCTGCCTCCAGGGGTGTACCACTGCACGCCTGGCTTCTTAACCATTTTAACACCATACGTTTGCCCAAATAAAGGAATATTCCCTCTCTGCAGACTCACCTGCCCACAACACGGTTTGGGCCAATCCACGGGGCGCTGGTTCCAGGATAGGCTAATAAGCATCAAGGTGCAGAGTCTGCCTTCTCAGATGGGGTTGTTCTCAGATGAGGTTACATCTGCTACGTGGGAGCTGCCCACATCCATCAAGGTGTGAGGACAAGCATCTCTTAAGTCCAGCTTGGCCATAGAGAGCACTGAGATGGGGAGACAACACAGGCCCATCCTGGGCTCCCTCCCCTAAAATCACTGAGCAGAACGCCAACAGCGCCCCCTGGCACCAGGGGCTAGAACAGCACCACAGGGTGGCTCTGGGTCCCAGTGGCTGGCCGAGTGACACAGCTCCCAGACGTCCTTCCAGGCTTTGCCAGGGGATCTGGGGGAGGAGAGTGGTGACTACCCAGAATCTGACTCATCTGATATTTAGTGCTGGGTAGGATGATTTTTCTGAGCTTTTGCTTAAAGGCCTAGGATCTAAAGTCACGCCAGTGACTCCCAAGCCCCTGGTGGCCAGGTTAGAAGAGAGCAAGAGAAGCCCCCAAGGAAAAGAAACTGTGTCACCAACAACAGGGGCCCACCCATGCCCACATGGGCTGTCAGACATTCAGTACGGGCCACCCAGCCTGGTTGGTTTGCTTGGTGGTGGTTTCATCCCTAAGTCGTGTCCGACTCTTACAACCTCATGGACTGTAGCCTGCCAGCCTCTTCCATCCATGGGATGCCCCCGGCAAGAATACTGGAGTGGGTTGCCATTTCCTTCTCCAGGGGATCTTCCCGACCCAGGGATCGAACCCAGGTCTCCTGTACTGGCAAGCAGAGTCTTTACCACTGAGCCAGAAGAGCCTTTAGCAGGGGAAGGGAACTAAAATGCTGCAGCCCAGGGTAGCAAGAGTTCAAGCTGGAAGGAGCTGGGCAGCCAGGCACGCAGCCTCGACTGGGAGAAGCCATGAGACCCTGGCACCTGGCTGAGCCCCCTGTGCGGGCTTTGTCACCCTGGCGCTGTACCCCTCAAGAGTTTAGTGCCCCACCCCCTCAAGGGTCCCCCTACCGCTGTGGTGTGAAGGGGGAGGAGGAGAGCCCAAGGCCCACAGTGAGTGGGGTTAGCTTCAGAAGACACAGAGGCCATCTGAGGTCCAGGGGCTCCCGGAAGGCAGAGACGCAGAAGAGAGGCACAGGCCTGGGCCTGAGAAGGGGCTCAGTGACAAAAGTCAGAGCTGTCAGGCCTCACAGCACAAGCCGACCGGGAAGACTGTGGGCGGGGCTGCGGCGGGCTCTCAGAGGCCGGCCACGATGGCAGGGAGCTCCTCTCGGTCAAGGCAGGAGAGCCTGAGGCGCTGCAACACGTCCACAGCGACTTGGCTAATAACAAAGAGGGGTAGTTAGGGACTTTGGGAAGGTCGTGTACACACTGCTGTGTTTTAAATGGATAACCAACTCAGTTCAGTTCAGTCGCTCAGTCGTGTCCGATTCTTTGCGACCCCATGAATCGCAGCACGCCAGGCCTCCCTGTTCATCACCATCTCCCGGAGATCACTCAGACTCACATCCATCGAGTCAGTGATGCCATCCATCAGATCTCACTCCCTCCCCTAGGGCACAGAATGCTCGCTCAGTGGAAACAGAGAGAAGCTGCTCTCCACACCTCCATCACTGAGATGGAGGAACATCTGAACATCTGGTGTGAGGGTCTTCCCAACACCCAGGGGCTACCTCGGGAAGGGCAAGGGAATCACTGTGGGGAGATACAGGGACTCTCTCTGGCCAACCAATAAAGGTACCCGGCATCCAGGGGACCCATGACTTGCGTCCTCCAGCCACCCCACCCCTCTGCCCACCGCCACCAGCATGATGTTCCTGTCCTGTGTCTGCAACTCCCATGTTGTGATGAGCAGGTTTCTCTTTACATGTGAAGGAAGCAAGTCCCAGATTAGGAGTCAACCACTATCATTAAGGAATCTGTGGGGCTGGAGTCCTGAGTTCTGGCAAAGCGTGATTCCTCCAGCCACCCCACCCCTCTGCCCACCGCCACCAGCATGATGTTCCTGTCCTGTGTCTGCAACTCCCATGTTGTGATGAGCAGGTTTCTCTTTACATGTGAAGGAAGCAAGTCCCAGATTAGGAGTCAACCACTATCATTAAGGAATCTGTGGGGCTGGAGTCCTGAGTTCTGGCAAAGCGTGACAAAGGTCCTCCCTCCTGCTAATCCAGCAAGGATTCAGGACAAAGGTGGGGCTGCCCACCCCTCAGGAGGATGGTGTCCTGTGAAGACTCCCAGAAGGATTTCCCTGGTGGCTCAGTGGTAAGAGAATCTGCCTGCCAATGCAGGGGACTGGGATTCAATCCCTGGTCTGGGAAGATCCCACATGACGGCTACTAAGCCTGTGCGGCACAACTATTGAGCCTGTGCTCTAGAGCCCTAGAGCTGCAACTACTGCGGCCTAGAGCCCGTGTTCTGCAACAAGAGAAGCCACCCAGATGAGAAGTTCACCCGTAGCAACTACAGAGTAGCCCTCGCTCACCGCAACTAGAGAAAGCCCACTACACACAGCAGCAAAAACCCAGCACAGCCAAAAAAAAAGAAAAAAGACTCTTGGGAGGCATCTTTGCCCAGGCCAAGGGGAGACCGGGGACAGGGAAGGTATGGAAATGGGCACATGCTGGAGAGGGCACAGTAGGACCAACGGGAGAGTTCTGCAGAGGCCAAGTGTGGCTCCACCCTGGAAGGGCCACTGGTGGCCGGCCTGGCCCAGCACAGAGTTGGGAGTGGCTGGCAGTGGGCATGGTCAGGGGAGGTCATTCAAATAGCTTCTGGTATTTAGTGGAAACCTGGGCTATAAGATCCTAGTCATGTCACCCTTCAATGCCTCACTCCTCTGATTTCCAAAATAAGATGGGGGAAATCCCCTGGTGGTCCAGTGGACTCCACAGCCCCCACTGCAGGGAACTAAGATCCTGCAAGCCTCGCAGCGCAGCCAAAGATAAAAAATAAAATCAGATGGTAGCACTGGAACATTTATTTGTACAACAAATGTTAAGTACCTAGCTGTGCTAAGAGGTAAAAGACATAGCCCCTGGCTGAAGGAATCTACAGCCCAATAAGAAGTCAGGAATTGATTTCAATGCAGTGATTGTTGCTAGGAGGCAGCAAAACTGTGGCAGACTGCATAGTGGTTTCCCAACATGCATTCTCCTCTTCTTTCTCAGCAGTAGAACCCACAAATTTGAACTAGAATAAAGACTACGTTTCCCAGCTCCCTTGTAGCAAGATGTGCACATATGGCTAAGTTCTGTCCAATGGAACATTAACACAAAATAATCAGTATAATTTCTATGTATGTGTGTTCAGTCACTCAGTCATGCCTGACTCTATGATCCATGGACTATAGCCTGCCAAACTCCTCTGTCCATAGAGTTTTCCAGGCAAGAATATGGGAGTGAGCTGAAATATTCTTCTCCAGGGGATTGTCTCGACCCAGGAATCAAACTCTGTCTCCTGCATTGCAAGCAGAGAAGTGCTCTTAAAGAGAGAATGTGTGCTTTTCAGCTCTTTTCATCTTCATGCTGGCTGGAATGTGGAGTTGATGGCTGGAACTGGAGCAGCCATCCTGGGCTGTAAGACGGAAGTTGAATGCTACACATGACAAAGTACAAGGCAGCAGCTTGGATTCCTAGTGATGGTAGAGCTATCAGAGAAGCCATGGAATACTGTGTTCGAGCGACTGCTACTTGGAATTTCTGCACTCACAACTGAACCAAAATGCACCTTTAAAAGGAAGTTGCTATTTAATACAACTTAACTATACACTTAAAAATGGTTAAGATAGTAAATTTTATATACATATATTTTTACCACCAAAAAAAAAAAAAAAGCAAATTCAGAGAGACAGAAAGTAAAATGGTGGTTGTCAGAGGTTGAGGGGAGTGGGGAGGAGGGATAGGGAGTCATTATTTAATGGGTACAGAGTTTCAGTTCCGCAAGATGAAAAGCATTCTGGAGATGGATGATGGAAGTTTCACAACAATGTGAGTGTACTTAACACCACCAAATGGTTTTATGTATTTTAACACAATGTTTTTTTTATTAAAAAAGAAAACAAGGGAAGTTTTTGCTGTGTTTATGTGAGCACTTACATTTGTAAAATGCATTTTAGAGTCTTCCCTGTGTCAGGAAGTAAAAAGGTCAGACAGTGGGCAGATTACACGTAGTTGGAAAGAGGAGGTACAGAGGGCCAAAAGTTGACAGGCCAGAGGGCTGGAAGGAGCATCCACGTGGTTGTTGAAATCGTGGAGAAGGATGAAAGAGACACAGAGGAAAGGAAGCCATTGAGCCAGGGGCCAGCCGTGAGCTGGAGCCAGCAGGTGGCAGCAGTGAGAAAGGGTGGCAATAGGGTACCCCGCTGCCGGAGACTCCTCCACAAGGGAGGGAGGCCGCAAGGACACGCCCCCCACCTGCCGTGGGTTGAAGTGCAGCCTCCCCAAAAAACGTACAGTCAAGTCCTAATCCTCATGACCTATGAATGAAGCCTTATTTGGAAACTGGGTCTTGGCAGATGCAATCAAGCTAAAATGAAGTCATAGGATCAGGGTTAGTTGCTCAGTCATGTCCAACCTGTGACCCCACGGACTGTAGCCCACCAGGTTCCTCTGTCCATGGAATTCTCCAGGCAAGAATACTAGAGTGGGTTGCCATTCCCTTCCCCAGGGCATCTTCCCTACCCAGGGATCCTGCATTGCAGACAGATTCTTTACTTTCTGGGCAACCAGGGAAGCCCATAGGATTAGAGTGCACCCTGATCCAAAGACTGGTGTCCTTATGAGAAAGGGCAATTTGAACACAGAGAAACAGGAGACACACAGAGAAGACAGCCATGTGAAGATGGAGGAAGGATTGGAGTGGTGCTGCCACCAGCCAAGGATCACTGGGGACCACCAGAAGCTGGAAGAGGCCAGGAAGGACCCTCCCCCAGAGGCTTCAGAGGGAGCATGGCCCTGGCAACACCTTGATTTTGGACTTCTGGCCAAAAGTGTAAGTCTAAAAAAAACATTTCTGTTGCTTTAAGAGATGGTCATTTGTCCCGGCAGCCCTGCTGCTGCTGCTGCTAAGTCACTTCAGTCGTGTCCGACTCTGTGTGATCCCATAGACGGCAGCCCACCAGGCTCCCCCGTCCCTGGGATTCTCCAGGCAAGAACACTGGAGTGGGTTGCCATTTCCTTCTCCAGTGCATGAAAGAGAAAAGTGAAAGGGAAGTCGCTCAGTCGTGTCCGACTCTTCGCGACCCCATGGACCGCAGCCCACCAGGCTCCTCTGCCCATGGGATTTTCCAGGCAAGAGTACTGGAGTAGGGTGCCATTGCCTTCTCCCCCGGCAGCCCTAGGACACCCAAACCCCACCTCCTGACCCTGAGGTGTGTGAGGGATGGAGTAAAAGCAGACCCCACTGGAAGTGGGGAGGGAAGCTCAGGAAGGAAGGGAGATACATACATACATATATATATATATATATACCACACACACATATACATACATATATATGTAATTATGGCTGATTCGCATTGTTGTGTGGCAGAGGCCAACGGCCAACACAACATCGTAAAGCAATTATCTTCCAGTTTTAAAAAAAGCAGACTCCACTGAAGGAGGCTTCAAGGGAAACAATGTCCTCAGGGGACAATGAGTTTCATTGAGGCCGGCACTCAGACTCTCCGGAGAAGAGGCTGAGAACAAAGCAGAGCTTGTCCATCCCAGAGAAGTGTCCGGGCGTGAGAGGGTTCTGGGGAGGTGGGGACGGGAACTGGCTCAGGTAAGGAGATGCTACAGAAGAGAAATGCTGAATTCTCTGGACCACTGGTGACTGAGCCAGACAGGGAGGACCGGGCCTGAGGCAGTCACTATGGGATGGTGGGCAGTCAGTTTAACTATGGCCTGACACTTGGTCCCACTGTCCCGGGCTCTTGGGGTGTCAGCTGCAGCCTTGGCACGTTTAGGACACTGGCGCCTCCGGCTGTAGGGCCTTCTGGGGCAGCTCCACCCCCCACACAGGGTGACACAGCCTCTTGGAGCCTCCGTGTCTTCTGATGACAACAGCCAGCATCACAGCTCTGGGTTCAGGCTTCGGGCTTTAACGCCTCGTGGCTTTCTGCCATCTAGACCCTAGCTGTCCAGTATGGTAGCCACTAGCCACATGTGGGCATTTAGACATAAATAAGTAACACTTAAGTAAATTAAATTTTTAGTTCCTCAGCCACAACAGCCACACTTCAAGTGCTCAACAGCACATGTGGCTGGTGAGGTTCCCTCCTCACAGAAAGCTCTATTGGACAGAGCTGGACCAGACCAAGGGCAGGAACCACGGTGGTTTGCACCGCTGTCCTTATGAAGCAGAGCTGTTCACCTCAGCCAAACTTGTGAAGAGGAGGAGGGCCTTCAATAGGAACACCCCTCGCCTCACTCCCTCAAGTGAGGGTCAGCTCCAGCAATGCTCTGAGCACACCAGCCCCTCAGAGCCCAGAACACAGTGTCAGGAGGCCCAGAAAGGGGAAAACTCCTTCACCCCGAGAGTCTAAGATCCATCAACCCCCATTCTTTACTTCCTGTCAGCACAACTAACAGCGAAAGTCCACTTCCTTCAGAGGCATGGGCTGGGGTATGCCTCTAACCCTAAGAGGCCACTCATACCCAGACTCACACCCAGACTCATGACACACGCCAACTCAGTTCATTTGAAAATGTCTGTGTTAGCCATTGACCCTCAGGATTGGGAAGAAAATTTTGCCAAACCAGGAGAAATATGAAAATGAAACTCGGGGAGCTTCCCTGGCAGCCCAGGGGTTAAGACTTTGCCTTCCAATGCAGGGTTGGGGATGCCAAAATACCACATGAAAGTGAAGTCACTCAGTCGTGTCCGACTCTTTGCGAGCCCATGGACTGTAGCCTATCAGGCTCCTCCATCCATGGGATTCTCCAGGCAGGAATACCGGAGTGGAAGATGTGTATAAGAGACAGGACCCAGCCAGGGCACTCAAAACTCAGAGCCAAGACATACTTTCTCCCTAGTGCCTTCTAAAAAAGCTAGAAGGCCAGAAAACAACTCCCATCCGCCAGATCTAACTACCCTCTCAGTTCAGTGATGGATACTTGCTCCACGTCTGGGAAACTAAAACCTCTTTGTGGTGATTTTCCCAAAGCAAAGAGTCAGTCAGCCCCAGTGGGAAGTCTCTCCCTCTCTATAAACTGAAAATGTGCGTGCAACTTTTTCAAAAATATATCTATTATTTTTATTTGGCTTCGCCAGGTCTTTAGTCGGAGCATGTGGAATCTAGTTCCCTGACCAGGGACCGAACCCAGGCCCTGGGAGGCATTGGGAGCGTGGAGTCTTAGCCACTGGACTGCTAGGAAAGCCCCTGTGCTGGCAACTTTTAAAGGACGGTTTTTCCTGCTTCTCCTTACCAAGGTGTCAAAAATCAGGATCTGATCTCAGGTGCCTTTATAAAGGATTCTGCAAAGTCGGCTTGGAGACCATGAGGGAATGAGACAGCAGGGCCATGCCATCTGGAAATCCTAAAGTTCGGGCAGAAGGCACCTAGCGTGGGGAGAACCCCTAACTACATGGTACCTGCACTGAGCCAAACTAGACTGTTGGAACTGCAGGAAAATCCCCAAAGGTGAAGTCACCCGGGGATGACAAACAGAAATTAAAATACACATACAAGCCAATAATGTGTTAATGATTATTTCAACATTTAAAAAATAAATAAATATGACAACTTAAACTTTGTCTCTGCTTAAAGTGAGATGTATCTTTGAAATGTTTTGTTGCACAGCTATTTCATATTCCAGTGTCCCCCAAATGGAAAAATTTGTATACAAATGAGTTTTCTATGATTTAATAAAAATATATGGCACACTTTTTGTTTAAAAAGGCAAAATAAATAAATAAATAAATAAAATATACATACTACTGCTAACCTCAGGTCTGTAAAATGTTACTGATACTTCCTTCAGCGTGAGAGTTAAATGTTAGCATTGATTTTAGTCAAGATAAAATAGTTATCAGGCATTGGGTATGTCACTCAGTCTTCCTAAACTTATTATTTTTTTTTTTTATTAAAGGTCTTCGACCATAAAAACCTCACATTGTTTTCCAAAAACCTGACCCTCAGGATTGGGAAGAAAATTTTGCCAAACCAGGAGAAATATGAAAATGAAACTCGGGGAGCTTCCCTGGCAGCCCAGGGGTTAAGACTTTGCCTTCCAATGCAGGGTTGGGGATGCCAAAATACCACATGAAAGTGAAGTCACTCAGTCGTGTCCGACTCTTTGCGAGCCCATGGACTGTAGCCTATCAGGCTCCTCCATCCATGGGATTCTCCAGGCAGGAATACCGGAGTGGATTGCCATTTCCTTCTCCAGGAGATCTTCCCAACCCAGGGATTGAACCCAGGTCTCCCACATTGTAGGCAGACTCTTAACTGTCTGAGCCACCTGGGAAGTCAAATACCACATGCCTCGCAGCCAAAAAACCAAAACTGTAAACAGAAATACTGCAGCAAATTCAATAAAAACATTAAACATGGTCAACACCAAACAAATCTTTAAAAAAAAAAAAAAAAAACTTGGAACTAAGAAGCAATGGAGATAGTAAGAGGGGAACCTGAGGGGAACAAAAGAAAGAGAATGGTCCCCACAGGATGCAGTGCATACAGTACGATGATATTTTAAAATATTACTTTTGTTGACTTCCCTTTACCCCTATAGCCCTACTTTAACCAGCCAAGGTTTTGTGCTCATGCCTCAGTAAAAGGATGTGACAGCAAAAACCCAGGGGGCAGGGCTTCCCTTGTAGCTCAGTGGTGGAGAATCTGGAAGATCCCACAAGCCGCGGAGCAGCTGAGTCTGTGCGCTACAACTACTAAGCCTGTGCTCTAGAGCTCGGGAAACACTGAAGCCCACGTGCCCTAGAGCCCATGCTTCACAACAAGAGAAGCCACCGCAAAGGGAAGACTGGGCTCTGCAACTAGAATAAAGTCCATGCGACAACGAAGACCCAGCACAGTAAAAAATAAATACAGAAATTATTTAAAAGAAAAACATAAGGGGAAAAATGGGAAGCCAGTTCTGGCCTTTATGCTCCATTAGCCTAGACCCTTCACAAGACAGAAAGGACTCACAGCCTGGAGAGAAGTTGTGGAAAAGATGTCTTGGGTAAAGCCAGGCCTCCCATAGGCACAACCACCAGCACCACCTGCAGACACAAGCCAGAGGCGAAGCCGCCAAGAGGCAGAAAAAAACCAGAGAAGGTTTTGAGATCTGACCACAAGGGGGCCCTACCACCCAACCAGGGGTAGATCCTAAGATAGGGGACAGGGCCCCAGCTAGAGGAAGCGACTGCAGAGAGCAGCCTATTTTGGAGACAGCTGAAACCTTGGACAGCGTCATGCTTCCTCATGCTATTCTGGGGCCTGGAACAGGCAGAATAATTCCCACGTGTCCAAGAGTGACTAACAGGTAGCAGAGACCCATCAGACCTAATGAGGTCACACAAGCAGGAACCAGGCAACATACATTCCAATGGACACTTGGGTGGCCATTTAATATTGGGTTGGCCAAAAGGTTCATTTGGGTTCTTCTTACAGAACATCTTACAGAAAAAACCCAAATGAACTTTTTGGCCAACCCAATAATAAGAGCCACTTCCTCCAGCACTTTAGTAAATATGTATGGGACACCCCTCAGAGTTCAGGCAATCCTTGCAGAAACGAAGGGCAACTCCATCAACGGACTGAAACTCAGTGTCCACCACTCCAGTTAAATAGGGGCTGGCTCCACATAGAAAGGCTTCCCAGGTAGTTCAGTAGGAAAGAATTCACCTGCCAAGGAGGAGATTCAGGTTCAATCCCTGGGTCAGGAAAATCTCCTGGAGAAGGAAATGGCAACCCACTCCAGTATACTCTTGCCTGGGAAAGCACATGGACAGAGCCGCCTGGGAGGCTACAGTCCATGGAGTCACAGAGTCAGACACAACTTAGCAACTAAACAGCAGCCACATAGAAATGTAGCCGTACTGCAAAAAAAAAAAAAAAAAAAGTTAGTTTCCTGTATATCTGAGTTGGAAGACTAAGAGAATACCTCTGTTTGAGAACTATGGGAGGAGAGAAGTTGAAAACGAGCAAATTTTTGGTAGTAAACTAGATAGATGATGCCACCATTCATAGATGCGGGGATTAAAGGAAGAGGAGCAAATGGAATGGAAAATGGTAAGTTTAAAGATTTAGACACACTCAGATTGAGGTACTGATGTGATGTCCAAGGGTATGTCAGCAGGCAGTTGGATAACTATGATTGGTACTCAGGAGTGAGTACACATTTGGGCATCATCAGCCCGTACAAGTAATAGCTGATGGATGAGCGGGAGATCAGATGAGCTCAGGCACTCACTACAAGCCAAGCACCACTGAAAGCTTTTTGTTTATATGAACTTTTCTTTTTTCACCGTGCCACATGGCTACGGGATCTTAGTTCCCCGATGAGGGAATGAACCTGCACCCTCGGCAGTGAAAGCATGGAGTCCTGACCACTGGACTGCCCGAGAATTTCCTGTACGAACCCGTTTAGCCCTCAAATAAACTCCGTGAGGAAGCAGATACTACTATCCCCATTTTTTTTGATATCCTTTTTGACATGCACACACTGCTATGTCTGGATATCTTTTTTGACATGCACACTGCTATGTTCATTTCTTTACTTTTGGCTGCGCCAGGTCTTTGTTGCTACGCACAGGCTTTCTCTAGCTATGGTGAGCAGGGGCTACACCTAGTTGCCCTACACTGGCTTCTCTTGTTGCGGAGTCCAGGCTCCAGGGCCAGGGGCTTCAACAGCTGCAGCACATGGGCTCAGCAGTCGTGACTTGTGGGCTCGAGGGCACATGGGCTTCAGTAGTTGTGGCCCATGGGCTTAGTTGCTCTGCAGTATATGGGATCTTCCCAGACCAGGGATCAAACCTGCTGTCCCCTGTATTGTCAGGCAGATTCTTATCCGCTATGCCACCAGGGATGTCCCCCATTTTTTGTTAACATATGAAGATACAGATGTAAAAGTTGCAGGGCTTGCCGCTAGTAACCAGAGGAATCAGAAGTTCTCTCAGGAAATCTACAGCATACAATCTGCAAGCATAACAGCCACGGTGCTATAAGCTCTCTGAAAACTGAGACTGAAGGGACACCAGAGGAAAGGGGGGATGAGAAGGAGGCAGCAAGGGGTAAAGGAGAAGAGCATAATCACACAATCTGTGGGAGGTATTGATTTTGTAAGAGGTCAAGTAATTGAGTATGACTAAAATGGCCCATTGGAGCGAGCAAGCAGGAGAGGATGCTAAGTGGGTGCGGGCAGTTTCTAGCTGTCTGCAGAATAGACGGCGAGGTGGGGAGACTATGCACAACTCTTCCAAGAGAACTGTGAAGAGAAAAGAGCTAAGAGATTTCAAGATTTATGGGCTTTTAATGGCACCCCATTCCAGTACTCTTGCCTGGAAACTCCCATGGACGGAGGAGCCTGGTGGGCTGCAGTCCATGGGGTCGCTGAGGGTCGGTCACGACTGAGCGACTTCACTTTCACTTTTCGCTTTCATGCACTGGAGAAGGAAATGGCAACCCACTCCAGTGTTCTTACCTGGAGAATCTCAGGGACGGGGGAGCCTGATGGGCTGCTGTCTCTGGGGTTGCACAGAGTCGGACACGACTGAAGTGACTTAGCAGTTAAGGGAAAGAATTGGAAGACTTATATGTCAAAGGGAAAGTCGGCAGATATCGTATAGTATCCCTTATATGTGAAATGAACTTACTTGCAAAACAGAAAGAGACTCACAGACATGAACTTGCTGGATGGTAGGGGGAGAATGAAGGGAAGGGGAAGTTAGGGGATTTGGGACGGACAGGTACACACTGCTATATTTAAAATGGATAACCAACAAGCACCTACTGTATATTACAGGGAACTCTCCTCAATGTCATGGGGCAGCCTGGATGGGAGGGGAGTTTGGGGGTAAAATGGATACATGTGTATGTATGGCAGAGTCCCTTTGCTGTCCTCCTGAAACTACCACAACATCCTTAACTGGCTATACCCCAATACAAAATAAAAAGTTAAAAAAAGAAAAAGACAGGACTCCACTCAGGGACAATGACTGTGAATGTGGTGAGGAAGAATACTGAATGGAAACACGCTCAATCCCTGATTTCCAACCTCAAACCAGTCCTTGAAGCTGCTTGACAACCCTGTCTGTGCACAGTTCATACACTTGCTCTCCCAGCCACTGGCCCATACCAGCTGGTTCTCAAAGGGTCATCAGACCAGCAGCTTCAGCACCACCCAGAAACTCCTTAGAAACTCAGATTCTCAGGCCCACCCAGCCCTCCAGAGCCAGACACTCTGAATGGGGCTTGAACAGCCTCTAGGTGATTCTGATACACACTCAAGGTTAAGTGCCCCGAGATGACTAGTGCATCAACCCCGCCCCGACCTCTCTAAATTTCCAACCCTTCCTCCATCCTCTCTCAGCTGACCTTGCTGCCTAACTCACTGAGGAAAAGAGGCCATCCGAGAGAATCTCCCCCAGACTCCACCACCTCCATCCATCTCTGTGCCGTGGTGCCCATACTGTGCTGCTCATATCTCACTCTGGATGCACCTTGGTGCCCTGACCAAGGCCAAGCTCTCACTGTGTACGAGATCCCAGCCGCTCTTACCTCGTCAACAAGGTTGCTCCACTAATCTCTCTCCTGCATCATCTGACTCTGGCTTTTTCCCATCAACATATAAACATACAACTATGTTTCCCACTTAAAAAGTTGTCTTTGTAACTGAACAGGACCCTGTGGGGCCCGCCCAGCACAGAGTCGCCTATATCCTCTGCCTTTCTCTTATTTGCAGAAAGTCTTTAGCCAGCTAGGCCTTCCCAAAGAACAAATTTAATCAGAGAAGTGAGAAAATGCAGAATGAAAGGAAAACAGTCAAGCAAGACAATAAGAGTTTATCTTTTAAACCAAGTCAAGGGGGACATCCCTGGTGGCCCAGTGGTTAAGACTCTGTGCTCCCAATGCAGGGCCCTGGTTTGGTCCCTGGTCAGGGAACTAGACCCCACACACGGCAACAAAGACCCCCGCAAGCCAAAACTAAGACCTGGCACAGCCAAATGCATTTTTCAAAAATAAATAAATAAATAAACCAACTCACGAACTTTAGCTCCTCCTCAAGGGCCATGGATAATATTCTGAGCCATATCCTTTGAGCTATTCTGCAGATACTGAAACCCTCACCAGGTGGAAGAAGTTAACTACATGCTGACCACAAACACTTAGAGCCCAGACAGGTGGAACTGAAACTGTGCAACTCAGACTGGGACTTGAACCCACAGTCTTTTAACTGAGATCACACACCTGGTCTCAGGACTTAATGAAACTCAGGTTATTGATGTCTCTTCACAAAAAGAATTCAGTGAGAGACAAAGTGATAGAAAAAAAGTGGACTTAGAATACACTCCACAGACAGAGTGTAGGCCATCTCAGAAGGTGAGAGCGGCCCCAGTGTATGGGGTTGTCAGTTTTTACAAGGGTGGGTAATTTCATAAGCTAATGAGTGGGAGGCGTATTCTAGCTATTTGGAGGAAGAGGTGGGAATTTCCAGGAATTAGGCCACCACCCACTTTGACCTTTAGGGTTAGCTCTGAACGGAGAAGGCAATGACAACCCACTCCAGTATTCTTGCCTGGAAAATCCCATGGGTGGAGGAGTCTGATGGGCTGCAGTCCATGGGGTCGCTAAGAGTCGGACATGACTGAGTGACTTCACTTTCACTCTTCATTCATTTTCATGCATTGGAGAAGGACATGGCAACCCACTCCAGTGTTCTTGCCTAGAGAATCCCAGGGACGGAGGAGCTTGGTGGGCTGCCGTCTATGGGGTCACACAGAGTCAGACACGATTGAAGCTACTTAGCAGTAGCAGCTGAACAGTCAGGGTGCTGGAGGGTGTGTCATTTAGATGCTAAGTTATTATACTGAGCATATAATGAAACTCATTTGCCATCACTTCATGGCAAACCAGATGGGGAAACAATGAAAACAGTGAGAAACTTTATTTTCTTGGGCTCCAAAATCACTGCAGATGGTAACTGCAGGCATGAAATTAAAAGATGCTTGCTCCTCGGAAGCTATGACCAACCTAGATAGCATATTAAAAAACAGAGATGTTACTTTGCCAACAAAGGTCTGTCTAGTCAAAACTATGGCTTTTCCAGTAGTCATGTATGGATGTGATAGCTGGACTATAAAGAAAGCTGAGTGCCAAAGATTTGATGCTTTTGATCTATGGTGTTGGAGAAGGCTCTTGAGTCCCTTGACTGCAAGGAGATTCAACCAGTCAATCCTAAAGGAAAGCAGTCCTGAATATTCATTGGAAGGACTGATGCTGAAACTGAAACTCCAACACTTTGGCCACCTAATGAGAAGAATTGACTCACTGAAAAAGATCCGGATGCTGGGAAAGATTGAAGGCAGGAGGAGAGGGGGTGACAGAGGATGAGACGGTTGGATGGCATCACCGACTTGACGGACATTAGTTTGAGTAAGCTCCGGAAGTTGGTGATGGACAGGGAAGCCTGGCGTGCTGCAGTCCATGAAGTTGCAAAGTGTACAGGACTGAGCAACTGAACTGAGCTGAGCTGAATGAGGCTCAAGGTCCACTGGAAGTCTAATGTTCTGCCATCTTGGACCTAGATGTTTCTAACCAGTTTGTCATGGTTGCTCAGTGGTAAAGAATCTGCCTGCCAAAGGAGACATGGGTTCAGTCTCTGGGTTGGGAAGATCCCCTGGAGAAGGAAATGGCAACCCACTCCAATATTCTTGCCTGGGAAATCCCATGAACAGAGGAGCCTGGCAGGCTACAGTCCACGGGGTCACAAAAGAGTAGGACACGACTGTCGAGCAACTAAATTTCTGTTTAGCAACTAAACAGAAATTCTCTACAACCATTTAATGTCAGAGATGTCAAGGACAAACTGGCACTTGCCAAAGGCATTTGCCACCTGCCTCTGCAGGGATTGAACCCCGTGCTGTTGCAGCTGTTGATCTTCCACAAACAGGAGCTAGATACTTTGTGTTCCAGGAAAACTGGCAGAATGGGTCCTTAGATAGCTAGATATTTTCAGGAACTGATTTTATGAGCCCAATCCTTGCATCTCCTCCTATCTAGACAAGCACTAAATCCCCTTATGGTGACATCAGCCCCTCATGGCTAGCAGAAAACTTCTGCAAAGAAAGTGCTTGATTGTATGAACTCTCCCTTCACCAAAACCACATATACTGACCTCCCCACCACCTCACCTCATTGGAGCAGTTTCTCAGAGCTATCTGAGGTGCAGCATCTCAGGATGCAGTTCTCATTTTGCCCCCAAATAAAACTATTTTGCCCCCAATAAATCGTAACTCTCACATTGTGTATCTTTTTTAAGTCGACAGAGAGCGCCAGGGTTCAGTCCTTGCACATCTTTTCTTTCCTGTTTATATTTGCTCCCTTGGTGATTTCTTTTAATCTCATAGCTTTAAATAACATTCATATGCTGATGACTCTCAATTGTATATCTCCAACCCAGATCTTGCCAAACATGTAAATCTAACTTCTTTCTTGGTGTCTTGACACGCCTAATAGACATCTCAAACTTAATACATGTTAAAGCAAGTTCCTGATCTTCCCCTCACTCCCAAATCTGCTCCTTCTGTGATGTGTGTGTGCACGCACGCACGTGCGCACTCAGCTGCTCAGTCTTGTCGACTCTCTGCGACACCATGGACTGTAGCCTGCCAGGCTCCTCCGTCCAAGGAATTTTCAGTGCAAGAATGCTAGAGTGGGTTGCCATTTCCTACTCCAGGGATCTTCCTAATCCAGGAATTAAAACCCGTGTCTCCTGTATTGGCAGGCAGATTCTTTACCACTGAGCCACCTAAAACAAAATCTGACTACATGTTGGATCTGTCTTTTACTCTAATCTTTGCTTCCTGTTGCTTTTGTTCACTAACAGGATACTGTCTGTACATAATGGCCTGCCATAGGGAACCCTCCCTTCTGCCTGAAGATTAAACCAAAGTGCCTTTGTTTAGGGATACATCCTGATCTTGTCCACCTGTGAATGGCTATATGAAATTAACACACTTCCTTCCCTCTATTACACAAGACTGGCCATTCCAGGAGACATTTGCAAGACTTATGGCCTTTTTGGGCTTTCCAGGTGGCTCAGTGGTAAAGGATCTGCCTGCCAATGCAGGGGACTTGGGTTTGATCCCTGGACTAGGAAGATCCCAGCCTGGTAGGTTACAGTCCATGGGGTCACAAAGAGGCGGACACGACTAAGCAATTTCCCTTCACTTCACTTCCTGGAGGAGGAAATGGGGTCCACTCCAGTATTCTTGTCTAGGAAATCCCATGGACAGAGGAGCCTAGTGGGCTACAGTCCATGGGGTCACAAAAGAGTTGGACATGACTGAGCATACACACATGGCCTTTTTAAATACTTTACTTCCTCACCCTCTCCCCCTCTCTGTTCTATAGAAGACATCCAGACCCTGATAAGATGGTTTTTTTGAGACACTAGCCTGCCATCTTCTCTGCCAGCTTTCCAAATAATGTCTCTGTTCCTCGCCTCAGCACCTTGTCTCCCAATTTACTGGCCTGTTGTGCGTGGAGCACAAAGACCTAGGACTCAGTAAAACTTTCACAGCCTATACATCCTCAGTTAATGGTCAGGCCAAAAATCTCTCCCTTTTTCTTATGCCACCCAATCCATCAGGAATACATGGGTAGGATGTATTGGAAACCCTATTGGCTCTATTTTCAAAACATCCAGAATCCAACTGCCTCTCACCTCCTCTCCTGTTACCACACTAACCAGAGCCACCATCACCTCTCCTGGGATGACTGTAGTGACGTACTTGGTCTCCTGCTTCTACTCGGGCTCTCTTCAGATCTGTCCTCCATTCACTGTGGGGTCCCATACCAAGGTCACAGATGCGAGACCTTGAACCAAGGCTATCTATGGACCTAACTGAACCCAGTTGTAACCACTGCCAAAAGTCCCCCAGTCCTTACAGGCAGCTTCCTGACCCCAAGTTAGGCAAAATACTCACCCTAACCAATCACCTAATGCCACCTTTCCAGCAGGAATTTTTTTTCTTGAGGCTATAAAAATTGGCTGCTGCTGCTGCTAAGTCGCTTCAGTCGTGTCTGACTCTGTGCGACCCCATAGATGGCAGCCCACCAGGCTCCCCTGTCCCTGGGATTCTCCAGGCAAGAATACTGGAGTGGGTTGCCATGTCCTTCTCCAATGCATGAAAGTGAAAAGTGAAAGTGAAGTCGCTCAGTCGTGTCCGACCCTCAGCGACCCCATGGACTGCAGCCCACCAGGCTCCTCCATCCATGGGATTTTCCATAAAAGAGACTGGAGTGGGTTGCCATTGCTTTCTCCGATAAAAATTGGCTACTAACCCACAAAAACTGTTGACTCTCCCTGACCTGTCAGAAGGTCAGTTCGCTTCACTTGAAGCGAACTAAACTCACTCCCTTCTGAAATACTCTGTGTCTGGAAATCCTTTTCCAACCCAGGCTCAGACTGCCATGGACATACAGTGGTTTTAGGGACTCTGTTAAAGCAAAAATCAGATCTACGTCCCTCCTCTGTTCAGTGGCTCCTATCTCAGAGTAAAAGGTCAGTTCAGTTCAGTTCGTGTCTGATTCTTTTTGACACTATGGACTGCAGCATATCAGGCTTCCCTATCCATCACCAACTCCCAGAGCTTACTCAAACTCATATCCATCAAGTCGGGGGTGCCATCCAACCATCTCATCCTCTGTCGTTCCCTTCTCCTCCTGCCTTCAGTCTTTCCCAGCATCAGGCTCTTTTCCAGTGAGTCAGTTCTTCACATCAGGTGGCCAAAGTATTGGAGTTTCAGTTTCAGCATCATCCTCTCAATGAATATTCAGGACTGATTTCCTTTAGGATTGACTGCTTTGATCTCCTTGCAGTCCAAAGGACTCTCAAGAGTCTTTCAACATCACAGTTCAAAAGCATCAATTCTTTGGCCCTCAGCTTTCTTTATAGTCCAACTCTCACATCCATACATGACTACTAGAAATCTTTCCAGTAAAAGTTAAAGTCACTGAAATGCTCTTAGGATGCAACAAGGGTGTTCCCTTATCTGTTTGACTTTGTCTTCCACTCTCTAGCTTGTCCTCTTTCACACTGATCTTCATTCTCTTCCTCAAAGGTGGCCTATCTCAGGACATTTGCATTGCTGTTCCCTCTGTTTCGAATACTCTCTGCCCAGACATCCAGATGGCTCACTCCCTTAGCTCCTTTGGGTTATCCAAAGTCACTTTATCATTGGGACTATCTCTGATATCACATGACACACTGTATCCTCCTCCCTGTTTTATTTGCCACTATCACTCTGACCGCCACCCAATACTATATAGTTTACTTATTTCCTTATTGTCTTCTACTTCTACAAAATGTAAGCTCCTTAAAGGCAAGGACTTTGCCTGTTTTGTTCACTGCTGTATCCCTACTTCCAAGAAGATTACCCAGCATGTCCAGTAGCTATCCCTAAAATGCAATGGAATGAGGGTCCTAAGGTAAACAGAGTAGGCAGTCCCTGGAGAAAGAGAACTAGGTATTGCTTTCTTGACAGAAGAGAAGCCATTTTTGGCCAAAGCTGTTTTGTCATCTAAGCCTGGCCTCAGTGGCAGATCTTGAACAGGTCTCAGTGATCAATGACCTTAAATGAAGGGACAGAATGCAGAAATAAAGGAAAACCAGTCAAGAAACAATTGCTCAGTTAAGTAATAGTAAACAATAGTTTAATAAAAAGAGTCCTAGTTCTTCCTCAAGGGATATACATAAGAATCTGATGTCAATCTTTTCGTTCAGCTGGTCCTCACCGAGGTGGAGGATGATAACTATCTGCTGAGACTCTAGACAGGTCTGAATCTAGGGAATGATGCTGACCTTTTCCAATACTCTGACTTCAATCAACTAAAGCTCTCTGTTAAAAAGCAGAGACATCACTTTGCCGACAAATTCCGTCTAGTCAAAGCTATGGTTTTTCCAGTAGTCATGTATGGATGTGAGAGTTGGACTATAAAGAAAGCTGAGGGCCAAAGAATTGATGCTTTTGAACTGTGGTGTTGGAGAAGACTCTTGAGTCCCTTGGACTGCAAGGAGATCCAACCAGTTAATCCTAAAGGAAATCAGTCCTGACTATTCTTTGGAAGAACTGATGCTAAAGCTGGAACTCCAATACTTTGTCCACCTAATGCGAAGAACTGACTCATTGAAAAAGAGCCTGATGCTGGGAAAGACTGAAGGCAGGAGGAGAAGGGGATGACAGAGGATGAGATGGTTGGATGGCATCCCCGACTTGATAGATATGAGTTTGAGCAAGCTCTGGGAGTTGGTGAATGACAGGGAAGTCTGGTGTGCTGCAGTCCATGGGGTCGCAGAGTCAGTGACTGAGGGACTGAACCAAACTGAAGGCTCTCTGTTAACCTTTGATCCAATTCTATGCGGAATTCTGCTTAAGCCCCTTCATGAATATGCATACACTGCTCAGTCCCTCATGAATATGCATGTACCCTTAGCTTAAAACTTCCCCAGTTTTGCTGTTCAGGGAGACACTGCTTGGGGAGATCCCATCTACTCTCCTCACTGGCTGCAAGTAATAAATTCTTCCTTCTCCAGATCTTTTGACTTGGTTGTGTCTTTTGGCTTGACACCCACCAAAAGGGGAACCCGGTTTGAGGGTAACAATAGGAAACAAAAGAGCTGCGATCTGGAAGATATTTGTCTTGCACAAGAGGGACACAGCTCTCACCGCTCCTGGAGCAGAGGTAAGAATCAGCTATGTTTGTAGGCAGAACTTTAAGGATTTCCCTCCTGATTGCCTCTAGTTCCTCAGGGAAATAGAAGACAAGGAGGGACCTGGGAGAGTGGCAATGGACAAATGCCAGCTGTAGAGAACAAGAGAAGCAGCTAAGGACACTTGGAAGGACTGATGGTCCAGGTGAAATTGAAAACCTTGGACTTGCCTTGGCACCAATCTACCTGGCCGTGTGGTTTTCTTCACGGTAGAGGAAAGGGGGGAAAGTTATATACAAAGAATGGAAGTGACAAAAAAATCAAGTTTCCTTTGGCTTTTTCTTGAAAGACAAAAAGGGAATCTCTTCTACTGACCCAGTGCCACCGTTTACCCACTTCAGAAAACACCACCAGTCACTCGTCTCATGTTAGTAAAATAAGCAGAGAGTGTCTTAAAGAGTAGAGAAGAAGGGAAGAGGCAGAAGAACTGGCGCTCTCCCAGCCCGGTGGGAAGGAGCTGGAACATTTAGCCTTCCCTAAAAACTGAAAGCTGATATGTATGCTCTGGGGTTCACCGCTGAGCCTTCTCCCCGTGACCCTTCCTCTTTCCCAATACCTTCCAGCTGTCCCGTCGTGTCATATTCAGGTCCACTTCAGGTGCTCCAACCACCCCCTCCAAGCTCGTGTGCCTTTTCTCCACGTGGTTCTCTGTATATGTCGGTCGCCTGGGAGATCCCGGTCGGGAGGGGCTCTGATGACGTCACAATAAGAACAAGCCAATCGCCGTGACGCGTCTCAGTGACGCGAGACGCGAGGTGTGGCTTTGTCGTCCCCGGGCGCAATGAGGCGGCGGCCCGCTGGGTGGCGCCGATTTCCCGGGGAGGTCCTCTCTGGGCCCCCGGCGGAGGTGGGGTAGAGGCGGGCAAGAGCCGAGGCCAGGGAGCCCTCTGCGTCAGCGGCTGTTTACTGCGCCGCTCCAGTACCAGCCGGGACTCATCCGTAGCTCCATGCTTGTGCCCGGCTCGACTCATCCATCCTCAGAGAATGGGCAGGTACGTGCCACCTGTCGGAGACTGGGGAAGAGGGGATACGGAGGGCAGTGCCGTCTGAGGCTCTGAGAGTGAGGTATCAACGACCGCCTGGGCAAAATGGGCATTGGAAATGTAGGGCAAGTGCCAGCTGCGCTGAGGATCTCCAGTTGTGGGTGCCAGTTGTGTGTGTGAGCCGACAGCTCAGGGTGCCAGGGAGAGCCATCTGTGTGCTGATCACTGTGTTCTAAGGAAACGCTGCCTGAGCAGGACCGTATCTCCGAACCCAGTGTGGGATGTGGCGGAGAGTGACGCCTGGGCCCTGGCAAACCCCTCCCCACGTGTGCGTGGCAGCTTTCTTACTCCCCCCTCTCAAAGCTCCTGGGGGCTTGTCTCTGTTCAGTTTGCCAAAGGGGGGCAGGGGTGGGGGGGAGGGGAGTAGTTAAGTGGAAGAGGGGTAGATTTCCCACCAATCCCAAACCAGAAAGAGGCATATTTGAAATTCTCACCAATCCCAAACCAGAATCAGGCACGCGATGCTCCAAGGCAAGTAACTTATACTCAACAGCCTAAGGAAGTCCTGGCCAACCGAGTCTGGCTGTCCTCTAAGGAGGAGCATCTACCTCCTGACCTGGCCGCTCTTAGAATGGAACTGAGCTGGAGATCCTGCCCATGCTCATCTCCCCAGCCACAGGCAGGAAATGGTCCCCAGAGTCCGACATGTACAGTGGAGGAAAGGAGAGCTGGTTGGGCTGGGGTTGGAGCAGCCACCATTCCTTTGATGCTGTAGATGATGCCAGACTGGAGTCGGAATGAGGACTGGAATGAGGGCTGGGGACGAGGGCGTCCTCTGAAGTGCATCGTCAGGACCTGAGCTGAGTCAGTAGTCTCTGCTGAGACAGGGTGGAGGCACCATCCCGGGTACTCCCAGTCCCCAGGGAGAGCCATCGAGAAACAGACTGGGAGCTGACAAGAGCACCAAGGCCCGAGAGGTTCAGAATCCTGCACCTTCCTCCTTGACCCTGCCCAGCCAGCCTGGCTCTGTAGGCTCGGGATCCTGAACACTCCTCCAGGTAGAGTGGAACCACTCCAGAGCAGCCAGGCTTGCTCCTGGTAGCCTGGGGGAAGCTACACTTGCTATATTTTTCTAGGTAGAGAAGGAAAGAGCCCAAGTGGGCCTGGCCCTCCTCTGATGGGTGGGCTGCACATCCGGGAATAGGGCAAGCCTCATTTGCCTTGCCAGCTATGGGACACGGATCAGCTCGGAAAACCATGGCAGTTTTCTGACATGAGAACAGGGCACTCCCTTGGGGTGGCCTGGAGGAACCTTTTCTCCCTAGCAAGGTTCACCTGACAAATGCTACCACTAATTATAAGTGGAAGTATTTGATATAGTAGTGATGATCATTTATTGAACTCTTACTATGTGCCAGGAAATTAACAAGCATTATTTAATCCTCACCTCCATGAGGTATATCATTATTATTACTCCTGTTTTAAGACTAAATAAGGTTTGGACCACTTAAATGACCGCTTAAATGTCTCTGAGGCAATAAAAAGCAAAGACTTGGAATACAAGCCCAAGCCTAGAAGTCCATTATAAAAGAGTTTGAACTGGAAACCTGAGAGAGGGCCCTTCTGCCTCTCCCTGCCTCTGTGTCCTTGAACGAGCTAAAGGAGGTGGACTGGGGCTTCTTCCTCTTCTCTAGTTCTGTGACTGACACCTCCTTCTCCATATTTTTGCCTAATTCCACCCCCATCCCTCTACCCTCTTTCCAGTTCTGCTTCCCCTGAATCCCCCTTCTGTTCCATTTCAAAATGCTCCCTGCAAACAGTCTCCTAGGATCTCTTTGCCTGGCACCCACCTCGAGAGGGAGGGCCTGCCACTGCCCCTTTAATTCTCCCTGGGCTCAGAATGCCAGCGAGTGGAGCTAGCCATCTCCATGAGGTCAGATAAGATACTATATATATCGAGTCAGTAACCTGAGCCCCGGATTACCCGGCCCAAGTCAGACTCCTGCTTCTGGGCTCGCCACTGCACTCCCTGCCCTGCCGGGGAAGGAGAAGCCCCCAGATCCTGCCCAGTGTCCCCGGACACAGGTCGGTAACTGCTCCTTTGGTATCCGAAATTCACAGGGCCATTGTCCAGAGGGCCCTGGACTGTCTGTTTGAGGGATCCCTGTCTGTTTGGGGGAGCATGTGAGAGGCCACCCCACCAGGCCTGGGAGGTGCTATGGGCAAGACCCAGGGGTAGGACCAAGGGCTGGGAGGCCAGGAGGAGGAAGCTGAAGCCCTGGAGGAGAGGGAAGGAGCCTGGGGCTCTCCCCTGGGGTGGGGGTTCCAGGAGAGTGCCTGGGACAGTCGTGGTTAGAAAATAGAATTTAAGAATTCCAGTACTGCCTGGGGGCCCCATATCTTTGCCTTTTCTTGGAGGTATAGAGATGCCCACCCCCTCCCAACCCAAATGAAGGAGAACCCTGAAGAGACACTGCCTTAAGCCCACCCACCTCTTCTCCTCCAGGCGGAATTCTGGTTTTAATCTCCAGTCTCTTTATTTTACCTCTTTTGCCCCGTCCCAGCTCTTGAGTAACTGTTGGGATCTAGAGAAACTAAGAGGGACCCAATCCCCTTGATGACTCCCGGCCAAGGCATATCAGGCACTAAACTGGTGGGTCAGAGGGTGCCAGCCCGAGAGGTAGAGCCGCTAGCGCCAGGCTGAGGCTCCTGGGCATCTGAGAGCAGTAAACAGAACTGAACTATGAGAGCACAAATATCTCCCACCCCAACCTCCCCCCCGCCTACATGTTCCACTCCTGCCAGGACATCCCTCGACCTAGGGGATGACGCTTGTGTCTAGGCAGTGTCCCAGCAGCTGGGCTTGTGGGTGGGAAAGTGTAGCTGGAGACAGGGCCCCTCTGTCAGCCCACTTTACCCTTCAAGGTCAGCCGTCTCAGTCAGTGCCTCATTCCGATGCTGTTAGCAAGCAGCTTTGGGAAGCTCTGAGGTCACCCCTGTGACGGTTCCCAAGCACCTGTGGGACTGACTGGGATTCCCTACTCACCTACCTCGGACACAGATAGGAGGAAAGGGACTGAACCCCGCTGAGGTGTATGTCTGAAGCCCAGCTAGAGGCTTTCTATCCAGGCAGTGGCAAGGCCACAGAAGCTGGCGTGCCTTCACCCCAGACAGGAGAGCGGATCTGGGCAGAGAGGGGCCGTGAAGGCTACTGGGATGTTGGGCATCACCCATCCCATACCCTGGGGGCCAAGAGTGCCTGGCATTCCTGGGGAGCAAGTCCCTCCCCTGGCTGGGCAGGTTAGGGAGCCCTTCACGTGAGCAGCAGGAAATGACAGTGGCTGACGTAATGGGCTGGTGGCCCCAGGAAGATAAGGTTCATTTTAAGCCCTGACTCACCTAGTCTGGGTACCCTGGGGAGTGGGCCAAGCTGCCGCAAGGGTGGGAGGCAGGGGACATGCAGGAGCTTGGCGTCACGGGTGAAATGGAGGCCTCCTGGACCATCTCTCGGCAGATCAGCATTGTTCCGGGGCTCAGGTTGCGCCTGGCTTCGCTTTCATTTGCCTGCAGTGGAAACTCAAAGGGCAGCTCCTTTGGGAGTCTGTACCTGCCACGCTGTTTTGCCTAGATGGTGGACACCTGGACCCCCTCACCCCATGCTGCAGGACCCCCAGCCTGTGCCAGCTCAGGGAGAGGCCAGGGAAGAGAGAAGGGGGCGACGGGTTAGCTTCAAGGTAGGCGTTAGCAGACAGAGCCCAGGTAGGTCCCAGTCCCAGTGTGACCCCAGGGGATTCACACCACCTCTCCAAACCCTAGTTTCCTCATCTGCACACGGGCATAATAATAGCACCTGTTGCTTAGGGCAGTCATGAGGATTAAGTGAGTGATTAATATGCGGTGTCCCAGAAGTCTTAGTGCTGATTTAAGCTTTAATAACTTCAGAAATATGAATGCTAAATGCTTCACTTGACTGTTTCACTATTTAAATTTCTTGTCTATTTGAATGAAAGAATTTTGAATTTCAATTTAACGTTTAAAAAAATTAAACCTTCAAATGACGTTTGTAAGCCAGGGGCGTTGGGAAGGCTGTCTCAGTGTTGGACTTTGGGCTGCTGAAAAAATGACAAGCTGCCTAAGAAGTACCCGGTGGGATGCCTGGTCCAGGGGTGCTCTGTACCTGCTGGCGGGGCGATGGCCAACTGGTTCCCTCGTCCTTTCAGGAGGAGAAGTGCCTCCACACCTCCCAAGAAGGGAAAACTGAGTAAAGCAAGAGGGAAGGAAGGGAAGCCTGGCAGAACAGGGAAGAGCCCAGGGCCCTGGTGAGCCTGCACAGACAAGGAGGCTGGCAGGAAGGCTGCCCACTGTCCAAGGTGGCGGGCACCTGGGAGGTGCTGCCTGGAACCGCATGCCTGTACTTGCCAGCTCTGGGTAAACAGTGAAAGGAGTCAGGCAGCAGGGGCCCCACGCTGGGCAGGGAGGGGCACGGGCGATCACAGCCAATCGGCTGGCCTCCCACTGCCCCATGAAAGGGCCATTCAGTTCAGGCCGTTCCTTTGGCAACGAGGAAACTCGCGGCCATGTGAGTGCCCGTCCTGTCCCTGTCTTGTGCAGCAGAGCTATAGCCAGGGCCCCGGTCCGCTCTCCCGCCCAAGGTGCCTCCTACAGCCTCCAGGGACAGCCACGCCAGGTAACTCAAGGGGCACCAACCCAAGCTGTCTGCTCACCGGCAAGGTGCTGGCACTGTCCTCAAGAGTGAAACTGAGGGTTGGGGGAGAAGACAGGCATGCTCCAGGCCTCAGCCACAGTGGGGACCCTCTCCCCAGACAGAGGAACTCTCCGCCAGTTGGCAGCACTGACAAGACAGCTTCCAGGGGGCTGTTAGTGGTAGGGAGGCCTGTCAGTTGTCTGGCAGATTGAAGCAGACAGGAGAGCAGGGTTTAGGAGCCCTCCCACGAGTGGTGCGGCTCCACTCCCAGCCCCGATCCTGCCCAGGGCGACCTGTGGGCCATCCCAGGGCCGTCTGTCCCTGTCCACTGTACCTGTCTGGCCCCAGCACTTCTGCGTCAGCAAGAAGAGAGAGAGATGGCAAGCTTGGGGCGCTGCCTGCAGAATACCAATTCCCCCGTGTGGGGGGAGGGGTAGAGAGACCCGTGGGGAGGAGGCAGGAGTTCAGGCCCTTGTGGGGGTGGGGGGCATATCTGATTGGCTGCTCGGTGTCCCAGAGCCCAGCTCCTGGGACCTGGAGTCTCTGTGACTTTGAATGATCGATGGAGCTCTCCAAAGTGAAATAGAGCAGGACTGGTCCCACGCCCCCACCCCGAGCCTCTGCCTGTCTCCACCCCTGGCCTCCTCACCTTCATCCTCTTCCTCCCCTGGACCCCAGGAAGCTAAGCAGATAGGAGGGAAGCTTGTGGTTCCCCCAGCCCTGCACCAGGCCCTCCTCCCGTTCTCTTTTCCTAGAAAGGGGTAAAAGTTGTGCTGGCTGTGGGAACACGGCTGGTTGAGGGAGCCCCCAGCCAGGCGAGACGGGAATAAGGGTGGATGGTCATTTATAGGCCAGGCCTTTCTGACATCAGCCTGGACTGAAAATGGCTGGAGGTCTCTGGCAGAGCCTGGAAGTTCTGTCCTGGGGCCTATATGAAAATGCCACCTGCTCACCTCCCACCTCTGCAACCCTTCCCACACCTTACATGGACTGAGTATCTAGAGCTCTCTGCCAGGCACTCAGCACTTGGGGCTTGGCACCAGGTCCCCTCTGCCCTAATGAGCTGGGCTACAGCCTAGGGCAGGCTGTAGGCTGCCTGAGCCACTGACTGCCAAACAGCTAGATTCTGCCCACGACCCACTCATCTCACTAGGAGCTGCGGGGAGAACCCCGATGCCCAGGGCTGTGGTCAGAGGCCAGCCCGGCCAGGAGACAGGCAGCCCCGACATTATTATAGGCCTACATAGGGAGGAGCCAGTCTGCCTGGCAGGGCTAGGAGAGGAGATAATAACCACTGTCTTTGTTGAGAGCTTTCACATGTTATTATCTCATTTATTCCTCGCAACAACCCTGTGAGGTAGGAATCATAATGATGATTACTATACTGATTTTGCAGCTGAGGAAATGGGGGCTCAGAGAGATTCAATGACTAGGGCAGAATCACCCAGCTAGTCAGCCACGGAGCAAGACTCCTCTGAGAGTCCTGGATGGCTTTGCACCCCCACCACCCCAGGAGCCCCCAAGAGCCCCTGTTGACCCTCAAGGAAAATGAGACATCTTACCTACCCCTCCTTTGCCCTCCCGCTCCATTAGAGATAAAGCCTGCAGGTTTTCAGTGATGGAGGGACTCTGGGGGTCGCCACGTGAGCCTAAATTTGATGGGGGTGGTGAGTTGAGGTAAAGTGGGAAGGGCACTGGGATGGAAATCTGAGAGACATGGACACGAGTCCTCGCTCTGCTAGCAAGTGGCCCTTTTCCACTTGTACAACGGAGAACATGAGATGGATGACCCTTCATCAAGTGGACACTCTCATATGCCCCCGGCGGGGGTGGTGGATGTCCTAACCAGTCTTAATTGGCTAGAGCATGCACTTGGACACAGCTGACTCCAAGTTCCTGAAAAACAGCTTGGGCAAACCTCTTACTGTTTAGTCTGAGTAACAGTTGGAGGATGTTGCTACAAGTCCTTTGTAGCAACAATTAAAGCGAGCTTGACAGTGCGGGCCGGTGACAGGTGCAGTGCCCCTAACTGATGATCACCTTTGTTTCAGCAGAGGGGAAATCTGGGCTAGATTCCCAAATCTGATGTCCCCATGGTGAGACCTGGCTCTAGCTGTTTCACGTCAGTCACTTTGGTGTCCTCTATGTAAAGCGTGGTCGTGGCTGTCCACTCCCTAGGCCCGCGAGAAGGTTCAGTTGGATGATGGATGTGGAAATGTCCCCTTTCACTTGTGGTAAAATATATATGTGAAGTCGCTCAGTCATGTCCAACTCTTTGCGACCCCGTGGACTGAAGCCCACCAGGCTACTCCATCCATGGGATTCTCCAGGCAAGAATACCGGGGTGGGTTGCCATTTCCTTCTCCAGGGGATCTTCCCATCCCAGGGATCGAACCCAGGTCTCCCACATTGCAGGCAGACGCTTTAACTCATGCGAGGGGGCAAAATATATATGACGTGAAATTAAAAAAAAAAAAAAAAAAAAGTCGACCCCTTCGGCCTTTGAAAACTCAATTCAGAGGTTCTGTGTTCCTTCAGCAGATCCACCCCAGCTGCAAGGACTGCGGGTGGAGATAGGAGCGCTGCCTGCAGTGCAGGATTTTAGCCTCTAGGGGGCCCCCTTGGCACAAGTCTTTATCACCATCGGTTTGCTGTGGGCACCGATAGGGGAAGCCCTGGGAGGCCACAGGGCCCTAACTCCACTTAGAACTGAAGGCTAAGGTCAGTGCAGAGGGTGGGCTCTACCACACGAGGACCCCCCGCAGCAGGTGGCCATGTCCAGGGAAGCACTCTGGGATTGGGTCTGGAGACTGAGATCAAGCGTTCCTCTCAGCCACCCATCACCACCACCACCCACACCTAAGCCCCTTTCCTCGTCTCATGGGCCTCCTGTTCCTCATCAGGGATCTGGCTAAATGATCCTCAGGTCATGCTGTCTAAACAGTGTAAGATTCCTAAAAGATTGCTCCCAAAGAGGGAAGCAGTCTGAACTGTTGGAATGTCCGGCTGTTTTTAATCCAGGCGGTGAGGGCGGTGGCATCCCTCATCTCGGGGGTGCCTGCAGAAAGAAGCCAAGGAGAGGAAGCAGATGGGATTTGGGTTGGAATACTACTGGGGGCTTTTTTGTTTTTGTTAATTCAGCTGCATCAGGTGTTAGCTGGGGCACGTGAGATCCCAGACCAGAGATGGAACCCAGGGCCCTTGCATTGGGGGTGTGGAGTCCTAGCCACTGCACCGCCAGGGGTCCCTGAGTGCTATTTGTTGCTTGAAGGGCTGCAGTGGAGCAGTCCCTGCTCTCAGGCTGGGGGCTTTGAGGGGAGAGTCCAGTCCAAGCAGTGCCGAGACTGACTGGCTGTGTGGTTTATGAAAGCCTGCTCAGCTCTGGGGCTCTCCCTGAGGTGTGATTGCCTGGGTGCGTGGAGACCTGCACGCCGGTGCACACGCACATGCAGAGGTGTGTCCCAGTGGTGGGCCAGTGGCTTTCCTGGAAACAGACAAGGGTGGCTCGTGGTTGAGGTCAAGCCACTGGGGAATGGAGAGCAGGCACAGTGGGAGCAGCCTGACCCCCGGCAGGGCCTTCTGACAACTGCTTTCCTTGTCTTTCAGCCCATGAGGCTCCCAGTCCCCACCGAGTGCTGCCCTGAAGGATGTCCCAGCTCTCCTCCACTCTGAAGCGCTACACAGAATCGGCCCGTTATACAGATACGCCTTTCACCAAATCGAGCTATGGCACCTACACTCCCTCTTCCTATGGAACCAACCTGGCTGCCTCCTTCCTGGAGAAGGAGAAGCTTGGTTTCAAGCCCAGCCCCCCTACCAGCTATCTCACCCGTCCCCGTACCTATGGCCCCCCCTCCATCCTGGACTATGACCAAGGCCGCCCCCTGCTGAGACCTGACGTCATCGGGGGTGGTAAGCGGGCCGAGAGCCAGACTCGGGGCAGCGAGCGGCCTTCAGGGAGTGGACTCAGCGGGGGCAGTGGATTCCCTTATGGAGTGACCACCAGCTCCCTCAGCTACCTGCCTGTCAGTGCCCGCGACCAGGGGGTGACCCTGACCCAGAAGAAGTCGAACAGTCAATCAGACCTGGCCCGGGATTTCTCCAGCCTCCGGACCTCAGATAGCTACCGGCTGGACTCTGGGAACCTGGGCCGCAGCCCCATGCTGGCCCGCACTCGCAAGGAGCTGTGTGCCCTGCAGGGCCTGTACCAGGCGGCCAGCCGCTCCGAGTACCTGGCCGACTACCTGGAGAATTATGGGCGCAAGGCCAGCGCACCTCAGGTGCCCACCCCGACCCCTCCCTCACGAGCCCCCGAAGTCCTCAGCCCCACCTACCGACCTAGTGGCCGTTACAGTCTGTGGGAGAAGGGCAAGGGCCAGGCCCTTGTGTCCAGCCGCTCCAGCTCCCCAGGGCGAGACACCATGGTGAGTTTGCCCCTTGGGGACCTGGTGATGGGCTGGGGAGGAAGCCACTGATGAGGAAAGGGCTTCCACCTTGACAATCGCAGACAGAGGTTTTCCTTCCCAGGCCTCACAGTGGCTGTTCCTATAGCCCAGGTGGGGACAAACCAGGGAAGTCATCTCAGCACACCTGGTGTCCTCGTGGCTTGATGTCTTTGCTCAGGGGCTCTCCCACTCTCCCCAGGAAATGCACTTCACGACCTGTGCACTCGACGATGGCCCTGCAGTGCTCTTGGAAATGCCCAGCTACCCTCACATACACTGCAACTCGTATCCTCTGCTTTCCCACCCAACATGCCTGGGGCCCCTGCAGGCCCTGCCCCATCCTGGACTGCATGCTGAGACCCCCAGACCACCAGTGTGCCCTGTGGTAAGAGCCCCCCGGCCCTGACTGCGATCTCTCCTCCTGCTCAGGCTTTTATCTCTCAGTCCAGAGACATGGCTTAACATTGGAACGTAAGACATCAGGAGAAGAGGCTCTCTCCCTGATGGATGCTGCCTGGCTGCGGACCAGGGGTCTAGACAGGGGTAGTTCTCGTGTGCCTTTGGAGAAAATGGTGCAGAACTTCTTGTCTAGGGCTTTAGATGATCCAGTCTCTTTCTACTCCAATGTGCCTGGGTTCAAATAAGGGAAGAGGCTCTGCTGGAGACTTGAGTGAGGGCTGGCATGACCCACCCCCATCTGATCCCTGACACCACTCTCCTGGGGCACTGACTACAATTCTTCCTTTTGTGTAGTCATCAGTTTGCCCATTAGGTGGTGAGCTTTCAGAGAAGGAGAAAGAAATCAAACCTCCAGATCCCTCACTGCATACCTAGCTCAGCGTAGAATTCAGCTGACCTGCGTATCGCATGGATGGATGGACAGGGGAGTGAGCGGGTAGATGGATGGACGGATGTGAGTGGGTATTCAGAAGCACAGGCAAGCATCTGGGCAGGAGAACTAGGTGTTGTGTCATCTTCATTATGTACCCTTCTACTCTTAGGACACGTGTCTTTTAGAAACAATAGCTGTGCCATAGCAAGAAATGCTGTTTAGGGGACTTGTCCAGAAAGACGGAACAGGGGTACAGGATAGGGGCGGCGCTTTGGGACACAGACCTTGAAGCTTGTCAAAACTAAAGGTCCTGAGAGGACAAATTGCTACCATTGCTTAGAGAGCCTCAGCCTTGCTGGACCCCCTGTGAAGAGCCATGGGAGATGCAAAAGCTGGCGCCTCGCAGGACATTCAGACCCTGAGAAGGCAGGGCTGGCTATGTTGGAGGGCTAGAGTGGACGAGGAATGGCAAACAACAGAGCTGGCCTCGGAGAGACACGCTCTCAGGGGACATATACTTGGGTTGAAGCATGATTGGCTGGCACAGGTCTGGTGTTGCTCATCTCAGGGGCAATCAATCAGAAAGCGGCTCTCAATGGAGAGGCCTGGGTGTTAGAGGCCTCTGAGGGACTCCCTCCCTTTGTTCAGAAGGACTCTTTATGGGGCTCAGTGTTTCTAAAAAGTGGGGTCTGCAGACTGACTACTTCAGAATCATCTGTGCGCTGAACTGTCTGGGTGCCCCATCCAGACCCCCTGGAGGCAAACTCTCTAGGGATACAGGGCCTGAGACTCCGGCCCTTTTTCACAAGCTTTTCAGGTAATCTTCAAGCACACTGAGGTGTGAAAACCTCCCCTCCACAGACTAAACCACAGAGCATTCTCAGCCCCAATCCCCTGAGAGCAGGCCTGCCTCCTTTCCACACAGGCAGATCCCAAACCTCCCTAGAGTCTCCACAGCAGACACCTTGGCCCCAGCCTCCTCCCCTAGGGCCAGCCTGAGGGCAGTTTTGCAAGAGGACCTCAGAGAAGTGGGCAGGTTGACCCAGGGCAAACTCAGCCGCTGTAACATCCCTTTTTCCCTGTCCAGAAACAACCCACAACACACAGGAGTAACCAGCAGCCCTACAACTGAGCTAGTGTTTCACTCTGAGCTCTTCCTCAAGAAAAAGCTCATCTGACTTTTTCTGTAACAGAAAAACCCAAACGAATTTCCTGGTCAGCTCAATACTACCAACTGGGAAAGGCCTCTCTTGGGCTCAGTGGTGTAAGACCTTGATTTAATCTCACCCCTCTCCCCTCACCACCCTCACCCTCGCTTCTGGTGCTGATCACATCTTGCTGGGGTGAGAACCACCCTGTTCATGGGGCCTGGACCACTTCTTTCTAGAACCGGGTCCAGTTTCTTTTCCGACCTCCATCAACGGCTCTTCCCATCTCATTCATTCATTTTATGGTGTTCAGCTTACTAGCAGCGTAATCTTAGAGAAATGCGTGAACTTCTGAACCTGTTTGCTCTGTAAAATGAGAGCAATCATAGTTCCCACTTCAGAGATCCTGGTGTGGAATCAAACGTTGTGGTGTGAAAGGGCTCGGCACTTAGTAGGTGCTTGATCAATATCAGTCCTCCTTTCTGCCTTCCAGGTGCTTGAGGGGGCAGGGGGCAGGAGAGGTGTGAGCTGTGGTCCCTGCCCTCGGGGAAGCTTGGGGAAGTAAGTTCTAAAAATAGTTGCACCAGGAGGCCGCCCTAGGTGTTTTTTCAGTGTCATAGGTGATGGGAAAGGGAGAAGGTCATCCGAGGCTGGGATGAACAGTTTGGTCGCTGGAAGAACACTTTGCCTCTTTAACCTTGGATACCTCTCATCTGAACTGTTGCCTCACCCATAAAAGGAAATGGTCATGCCTGCCCTGCCCACCTCCCAGGGACGTCATGAGGTTCAAAGCAAATCATGGATGCAGACGAATTTGCAACCAGTAAAATGCAATGGGAGAGCTGCCTTAAACTCAAGGGGGAAAAGGTGCTGCTGGAAAAGAAGGGGCCTTTGGCAGCTGACTGGAGTAGGGGGAGGGACAAAGGTGAGAGGGTACATCCTAGGGCAAGGCCCCGGGTGAGATCTGACTCCTCTGAGGCAGTCCTGGCCCCGGGCTCTCTGGGCAGCTGACAGGTCAAAAGAAACAGGACCAACGGGAGAACAGAACAGATCTAACCAGACTCAGTCCTCCTGTTAATAGTAACAGCCCACATGAACTTGGAATATCACAGACTCAGCTGAGCACGAGTGAAGAACTGGTAGAGGGGGACAAGAATTCTGAACACCTCCCGTCCATGGCTGGCTTCCTTAAGCACCAACAAGATGCCAGTCCACGGAGTGTGCACTGTCAGCCTAGGGCAGTGAGGGTGCCCTAGACTCCCCCTTCAGATAGATTGCAGAGGAGTTGTATGTTGGTTCAGAATTGTTTTTTTTTTAAAAAAAAAAAAAAAAACCTTCACTACCCACAGTGGGGGCTTCAAGCCAGGCCAGGTGGGTTGGCCCTGCAGAGAGCCAGGGGTCCAAGCCCCCAACTTGGTCACATCCCCCCTCCACCCCACCTCTCTTGTTCCCCTGGGCCTATGGAAGGACAAGCTGTTCCCATTGAGCCCTGCCAGGGCTGTGCTTTAACCCCTACAATCCATGCTAATCCTCAGCTCCACCCACTCCAGCTGCTCTCTCCCCTGAGCCCTGGTAGTTCTCCCTGCCAGCTTCAGCCCTGCGCTCACCCTGCCCAGGGCACCCTCTCCTCTCCCTGAGAAGAGCTGGGAGCTGGCCCAGGGCCCTCCAGAGCACAAGTCACGGGCTGGGCACCTACTATTCAGATGCGGAGCCCGGCCCATCCTCTTGCCTTCACACGGCCTCTCCCACACCCTTGCCCTCTGCCCGGGGACCTGCTGCTAGGAGCAGTCGGCCTGGGCACCTGGACTACCTAGATCCTATTTGCCCCTGGGGGGGCTGCTGACTCATCTCACAAAGCCTCGGGTTCCAGCTGTTCGGTGACAGGGAGATTATATAAAATGAGGTCATGTGATTCTCCTCTCGGGTGGGACTTTGGACTTGACTGCTGTCAAGTAGTGAGGGGAAGGGAGGAGTTTCAGTCTGAAGTGGAGGACAGCGGCGGCTCCCCTAGGACTCCTGGGTGAGAAGTGTGACCTTTCCCTCTGTCCCCGGCCTTCTCACTGTTTACTCGGCCACACTGAACTGCATCCCTGCTGTCCTGCTTGTCCAGCTTGGCAGCCTGAGACCCTGGGGCTTGTCCTCACCCACATGCCCACCTGGAGGAGGGCAAACTTCCTGAAGGCCTGAAGCTGTGCTCACGGCCCAGGAAGGTCACACAGAGGGGTCCCATGGCAGGACTGATCCTAGCTGCTGAGAAAGAAAGGGCTGTCGGTTTGTAGTTTATGGTCAGAATCAGCAAGACGCTAATGTCTCCAGGCCTTGAAGACCGGCTGTGGGCTGCGACCTGGCTGGTGGCCGTGGAGCCACCTTACCCAGGCTCATTTTCTCAATCAGTGCCCAGCACCATACTCCCTGCTTCTCCCTCCGCCCCACTCTGGGATGGATGTCTCTGTGAGTGAGTTCAAGTGGTATGGGGGTGGGCTCAGCAAGGCAGGAGTTAATCCGAGCCTGGCAAAATGCTCCCTGCCTGTGGGAGAGCCGCTCCACGGACCATCCTGCTGCAGAAATGAACATCATGTTCAGGGCCCAGAGCTGCACACGTGGCTCCCTGCACCCTCTCACCTCAATGGAGACGTAAAACTGGTCCCCCACACGGAGACATAAACGAGAGAGGGAAGTGTGTGGGCCTCTGGAATCCAGCTGGTGCAGACCAGACTGCCCAGGGGCTCCAAGGAGCACAGAGCTTTTGGCCTCCTGGGGTCTGAGAGATGCAGGAAGGAGGAACTTCCCAGGGACCTGGTCCAGCTGGCTGGCCCTCCCTCCCCAAAGGCACTGGAGAGCTGACAGCCAAACCCCTAACAGGGACCCTGAGCCCCCACCAGTTCAATCAGGCCGCCAGTCTGTCCCGTCTTGCCTGGGTAACTACAGGTGCGTGGAGGAGCAGGGTTTAAGCTGTGTTTCTAAACCTAGGACTGGGCTGCCCACTAACAGCTGAGAAAGCAAGATATTTGTAGTCTTGTCTTCACACAACTAAACCTGACTTTAATTTATTTAAATACTCCATCCGTGCCAGGGGGGATTTGAAGGAAGAAAATACCACCAGGGGAGGCAGGCCAAGCACGGGGTCTGAGAAATGGCAGTCTTGGGCTCCAGCAAGGAGTTCTGCTCAGATTAGCTCAGTGTGTTTGAGGCAAAAAGTCACGGAGCCAGAGCCAGATTCAGATCCCTGAAGACTGTCTGCTTTGCCCCGCTTCAGGAAATGGCACTGAGAAAGGGTCTCTCGGGGTCCTGGTTAGTTGAGAAATGACCACAGTTCTTCATGGCCGTGTCCAGCAGCCATCACACCTGCCTGACGAGACTGGGCCCCATTTGAATTCTCTCCAACCAGACTTCTCAAAGGGCACCCATGCAAGAGCCTTCCCCAGCTGGGCCTCCCTGCTCCCAGCAATGTCCCTGACCTCCTACATCCCAGGAAAGAGGGAGAGAGCAGGCTGGCAGAATGCCATGATGTCCCCAGGGTAGCTGGCCTACGTCATGGGGAAACAGGCCGAACGCTCCAGTGGGTGGCCGCCTGACAGCACTTCCTGCAAATCACTTACTCAACACGCAAACCCAGACTGACCCCACCCTCTGAGGCTCAATGGGACTTCCAGCATCGCCTGGTCTGGTCCCCTTTCGTGATGAGCTCAACACCTCTATTAAGCACCCACTAAGAGAATTCAGTCCTGCCCTTGAGGTATCAATGTGATGGTACAATCAACACCCAAGCTCAGACCATTTACAGAAGTCTTAGAAACATGTATAAGACAAAGATAAACATACCAAGACAAACTGGTACGGTGGAAACTGAATGCTAGAAAACCGAGAGTACGCAATAATGGAATGTTTAGAACTTGGAGTTTATTAGAAAAGGCTTTGTGGAAAACATGAGCTTTGAGCAGAATTTACAAGGAGATAACTGACAGAGAACAGGAGGGCATTCCAGAATCTCCTGGTAGTTGTTACTAGCATGGGTTTTGCTGTAGGACCATTTGGGTTCAAAGCCCTACACTGCCATGTACCAGCTTTGCAGTCCTGGCAAGCTGTTTGACCTCTCAGGGCTTAAGATCCTTCATTTAGAAAACAGAGGTAATAGTTACTGCGTCACTGTCACTGAGCTGTTATGCAAGTTAACTGGCATAATGTATATAAAGCACTCAGCAGTGCCTGGCATTTAGTAAGTACTTCACTGGTGACAGTTTTGTTAAAGGAGAGAAGGCATGTGCTAAAGCAGGTTGATTGGCAGCGGGGATTAGAGAAGAGTGAGGGTGGTAACCATGGTGCTATCCAGCCTATGGACCACAGCCTCACAGACAAGTCTACCTAAGGCTTCCGGACTGGCTGGAAGAGTCAGGTATGTCAGGGCACGGGAGTGATGTGATGAAATGCAAGCCTTGCTGCAGACAGTGTGGGACTGGCTCAGAGGGGTGTGGTTAGGAAGAAGGAAGCATGGAGGGAAAGCAGGCATCTTGTCCAGGGCCCAGCTTTGATCCCAGCAAGGGCAGTGACTGGAGATCTGCCCTTCTGATGTCACTTACCACCTAGTAGGATGCCCTGAAGCCCTGCCTCCTGCCCACTCCTCCCACCACCGAGGCGGCATCACGGGGTGACCGTCTGTGCTCCTCTCTCCACAGCACAGAAGTGCTGTTCTGTGGGAGGCCTGGGGTACAGCCACACATGTGTCCTGGACACATTCCCCATGTGGCTGTGGTTGTGTGTGCAGTGCGCGTGTACATGTGGGGATGAGCAGGCCAAGAGGAACAGAAGGAGGCCACAGATGAGTAACAGCACACACTGCTGCCTCTCAGAGTATTTTTAAATGCTAAAAATACTGGCTAAAAATAGCCGTCAAGCTCCAAACAAGATACTTTCTCCAGGCAGATTCTGTGTGGGTCCCTGATAGGTGAGACGGGTGGAGCAGCAGGAATAAAACCCAGAGACCTATGATCTCCGAGCATTGCTGCCCTTAGGGTCAGAGAAGGACACCCCCGCAACACGCCAACTGAGCACCAGTTTCCCCACGTGCTGTGACTTCCTTCCCACCTCCTAAAAACAAATCAAAATCTGAGATTCTCAGAGAGATGGAGTTGGGTAATTGGGTAGATAAGGCCAGAAAAAGGTTTCTTCCCGGGACCAAAAGCAACACTGACCTGTTGTCATCATGTAAAAAATCTAGGCATTGCCTTTCTTGATAGCCTAAGTAGGACTGGAGGGAGGAGGGGAGTTCGTCCGAAAGCCGTGGAAATCTACCTTTGGGTCCTCTTACCCTCACGGACTGGGTGGATATTGGGCTCCAAGAACGCCTGAGTCGTCACCTCCCACCCACACGCCCAGAATGTTGTGCAAAAGTTTGCGCGTGGGTGCATTTTTTCATGAAAATGAGTACAGGGCTTTCATCGGGTTCTCAAAATGATCCGCAGCCCTCCAAAAGTTAGGAATCTTTCGCTGCCCTCGGGGAAGCTCACCCGCTGACACTCGGCCTTGGAGACGTGTCCTCTTTGGGCCTCAAAGGCAGTTTCTCCCGAGTCCCAACCCCGAAGTGGTTCCGGGCTCCGCGCTCCGGTCCTGCCCGCCCGGGTCCGGCCTGCCCCCGGGACTGCAGGTCTCGCTCGCGGGCAGGCCCGCCTGGTCTCGGGTGGGGGCTGGGGGCAGCCGGGCGCAGCCGGGCCGGGGGTGGAGGCGCGGGGGTGCGGCCTCACTCCGGTCCGCGTGCCGGGGCCCAGGGGCGGGGCCGAGTGGGGGCGGGGCCGGGCCCTGGCTCCGCCCCGGCGATGACGTCGCGCGGCCCGAGGCGCCGGCGGGGCCCCCAGTCGGCCGGAGCGCGAGAGCCGGCGCCGGGTCGGTTGGCGGCTCGTGCTGGGGAGGTTGAGGAGCGGGAGCGCGCGGTCGGCCCGCCAGAGCGGTTACCGCCCGGCGCCGCGGACGGCGTGCTGTGGCGGCCTCGCTGGCCTGGGCGTCCGGGCCGTGCGACCTCGCGGTACTCCCCCGCGCCCTATTGGCCAACGTTAGGCGAGGGGCCGAGCCCACCGCCCGCCCCCCAGCATGCGCACCTCGTACACCGTAACCCTGCCGGAGGAGCCCCCCGCCGCCCCCTTTCCCGCCCTCGCCAAGGAGCTGCGGCCGCGCTCCCCTCTCTCCCCTTCCCTGCTGCTCTCCACCTTCGTGGGGCTCCTGCTCAACAAAGCCAAGGTACGCGGGGCCCTTTTCCGGGACCCTCAGGCCGAGGGCTGGCGTTCTAGATGTGTATAAGAGACAGATCTCGTCGACCCCAGCACCAGGTGGCTCTTGGACTCGTAATTCCTGGCACCTATCAGGACAGGTGCAGAAAAGCGTAACCTTGACTAGTTCTCGGGGTGTGAGGGAACGGGCAGCTCGCTGGACTCTGCGGGTGTGACTCCTCCAAGGCCAAAAGCCAGCAAGAACGGCTGGTGGGAAAGGGACCGCCTCCCCGGCACTCATCGCAAAACGCCCTCTCCCAGAGGGTGGGCAGCAGGGGTCCTTTGACCCCGCGAAGGGCAAAGGAGTTGCAGACAGGAAAAGAGGTCAACGTCCCTTCCCTTCCCTCCCCTCCCCTCCCCAGTTCAGCTTGGTGGGCACTGGATCCCTTCAATGATGTAGCCGCCCCAGAGTGATGCTGGGGCTAAAAGCCGGGCACTGCCCCCTCCGGGAAGGGAGAAGGGGCCAGAGCTTGACAGATCTTATGTAACAGCACAAGCTCCCGTGTTGGCAGTGCGTGCACTGCCCCGTGCCAGGGCCACACCAGGCTCCTTGGCTGCAGCCAGGACTCATGGCTGACCCTCATGGCACAGGTGAAGTAAGCCGGAAAAGCCCTTTCCTGGGGTCTCAAGTGTGAAGACACAAACCTCCATCAGCCTTCTGTGGCCCGTGTTCCCAGATGTTTCCTCCATGATCACATAGCGGCCGGGCTCTCGCTCCTTCAGTGGGCGGTGAATACTGTCTGTTTACTAGCCCTGGAGATGGCACCTGCCTTCTAGAACAATGGCTGCTCCTGAGTCGAATTAGGTCTTCTGATGGCTAATTTTAAGGAAGTTTTTGCCCCGAACTTTTCTCAGCTCTTTGCAACTTGAGCTCCAGCAGCCCAGCTGGAGTCATTTCCTTCTCCTGCTGAGAGGCTGGTGTGCAGGGTCTCTCCCAGCTTCTCCAGTTTGGGCCTCTCCCTGTCAGCCCTGAGGTAGGATTGTTTTCCCCGTAAGAAAGGTCACTCCTGGGACATTTTGTTCCCCTCTGGAATGGAAACTGCTGACTTTCCCTGGAGCTCCTGATTTCCTATTCATGGCAGAAGAATATCTGGCTGGGCAGAGAACAGCCCTGCGCTCCCCTCCACTCCCACCCCCTGACTCCTGATACCCATCCGCCTTCCACACGGAGTGCTTGGAAATTGGCAGGCACTTTCGAGCTCAGGAAATTTTAGACAAAGACACAGCCCCCACCCCCAGAATTAAGAGGGTCCTGGCGAAGAAGCCTTAAAGGAGCCTCCTGCATCTCTCCACCAGCCAGGCCAGACATAGGGCTAGATTCTTAAGGATAGTAACCCCGATCGTGACCTGTTCTTCCTGACCTGCCCTCCCCTGGTTCAGAGAGAGAAGTGTCAACACCACAGGAATGCTTCATTAGAAAGACGCCTCCAGCCTCCCATTGCCGCACCCCCAACTGGTGCTGCGTGACTGCTATCTCAGTCGAGGGCCCACTTTGGTGGACAGTGACAGTCACCAGCGGTAGAATGCTTTGCTTCTGTGGTCTGTTTAGACAGATGTTGTCTGAGGCATGAGGGGCAGGTGGGGGAGGGGTGCGGGGTAGAACTGATAAAGCACTGCTGGAAAGAGGTGTTCGAGTGGGTATTCCAGGGGAGGAAGAGCAGGTATGCAGGTGTGGGCAGGCTTTAATATTTAGTTCCAAATGAGCAACACAGACTTCAGTGTTTCTGTTGAGCCCCAGGTCTACTTCAAAACGCTGATAAGGTCTTTGTCCAGGGAATTATCTCCGTTTTGGCCCACTGACTGGAACATCAGGGTTTAGATTGTCATAAAAATAAGATTTAAATGTCATGTTTGGGACCATACACTGCTGATCTTCAGTGATGCTTGTACCCCACCTGCTGCCAATAGGCTTTTCTTTCTAGCTGCAGGTGGACAGCAGGTCTGCCTGCTGGTTTAGGTATTTCCCTCCCTACCTGTGAATGTTAGACCTGATAACTGGCAATGAGGGATCATCTTACTTGTGGGGGATCAGCAGGGCAATTCCTGAGAAAAGCCCTCCTTCAGCCTTCCTCTCCCACGCCACCCCCTTATGCTGACAACCTCATGGGCTTTGAGCTGCTGACAGCACACGGCATGAGTAATTTTAGCTGAGTTATTTCAGGCTCCTGTTCTGATCAGGGTTGAGCTGGCCCCACGCATGCCCCAGCCAGTGTTGCTCCAGAGTTGCCTGCTCCTGGGTCCCCTCCCCAAGAAAGAGGGTAACAGGCTCATCTGTATGCTGATGCTTTAACCCTTTGAGCCGAAAGGTTATTTGACTTCTTGGAGGTTGGACCAGGATTAGCCAAAAGACCTGGACAAACAATGCTCAGAGTCCTGTTCACTCTCCCACCCCCGCACCAGCCTCCACGAGAAGTACAGGAGCAAGAGTAGCACCTTCAGCCAGGTGCTGACCTCTGCTTGGCCGCCAAGCTGCCATCAGAAGGATTCCCAGCCAGTGGCCGAGCAGGATGTTGAAACCTGAACCAGGCAGGGAGGATTCTCCCAGGCTCTGAACAGCCCTCAGGAGCTGAGCTCAGCTGGAAGGAATTCCACCTGTCTCTGGCAGTTCAGAGTGGCAGGCCGACTGGAGTTTTTCCCCAGCTGAAGATCTAAACTCAGTTTAGATGTTTTGTCATTGAACTTTTGAAGACCTCCATGAAGTGCTCATTATGACAGCTGCTTTAGATATCAGACATCTCAGAGTACAAATGTAGGTCATTTGAGAGAGGGCCTGGATTTGGGACCTGAAATTTGTCAGAATCAGGTATATGAATTCCTAGTCTCTGGCTTCTAATCTCCAGTCTCCAATATGGCAGAGAATGAAAAGTATTAACATAAAGGATGGGGGGTAATTACATGTCAATTAAAGAAAGCAAAACCACATAAGATAAGAAAGCAAAATCTTGAAGAATGTTTTTGTCATGTGTTGAAAATGACAGGCATTCCATACCCCTCTTTCCTACAATGTAAAGTAGATTAAAGTTGAAGAGAGGGTCATGTTTGCGGCCTGAGGCTAGTGGCTACAACTGACAGAACGTTGCAGAGAGAACCTAACGTAGGCCAGGCCTCTTCCTTCAGCCTGAATATGCCTCATGTTCTTTGCTTACAGAATTCTAAGAGCGCCCAGGGTCTGGCTGGTCTTCGAAACCTTGGGAACACGGTGAGTTTTCCCCAGCCCACTTCTTTCCTAAGGTGGGACTCAGTCCCATCTCAACTGGGATTGTCTAACGAGATGATGCTGGCTACAGCTAACTCCCGGCCCCCTAGGCCAGTTGGTGCCTGCCCTTCCTGGCTGATGTTTTACAGACTCGCTGGGCTCTGCCTCACCCCCACCCCAGCAGGAAGCACCGCTAAAGGGCAGTCACCCTTTTAACTGATACCTTAGTCACTTTCCTGGATCCTTCTCCCCCAGGACATCCATCACTTCCCACCCACTCTGTCCAGCTGCCCGACACTCTTTTGTACACCTCTGTAGTAAATAACCAGTTGCTTCATCCGTGCCAGCAGTGGGGATATGCCTCGCTTGAACACTGTGACTTACAGAAAGAGGAACTTGAGGCTATGGGAGGCTTGAGGCTCACTTGTAGGCCAGGTGTACCAGAGGGCTCTGAGTGTTAGGTAACTAGACATGCCAGCCAGGGGTCTTTGTTCCGCTGCTGACGTCCAGTGGTCTCCCGCAGTGCTTCATGAACTCCATTCTACAGTGCCTGAGCAACACGCGGGAGCTGAGAGACTACTGCCTGCAGCGACTCTACCTGCGGGACCTCAGCCACAGCAGCCGTGCACACACGGCCCTCATGGAAGGTGAGGGCCCGGCCCTGGACGCTTTTCCACGCTACTGTCGGAGTCGAGGGTTACGGGCTTCTCTCCCATTTCTCTTCCTCTGGCTTCTTTTTGTTGGGACTCTACAGAATAGAGGAAATGGCTCAGCTGTCCTCCACGCCCCCCTCTACCCTTTTCTTCTTCCTATAGAGTTTGCAAAACTAATCCAGACCATATGGACCTCATCCCCCAATGACGTGGTGAGCCCCTCTGAGTTCAAAACCCAGATCCAGAGATACGCACCGCGCTTCGTCGGCTATAAGTAAGGGCCTTGGGGACGTGTCCCTCCCCAGAGTGGGTGGCAGCAGTAGCAGATTTGAGGGACCAGAGGTGTCGCTTTACTCCCTTTTCTTCACGTTCAGTCAGCAGGATGCTCAAGAGTTTCTTCGCTTCCTTCTGGACGGGCTGCACAATGAGGTGAACCGAGTCACAGCGAGGCCCAAGTCCAGCACTGAGAACCTCGACCACCTGCCGTAAGTAGGAGGAGACGGCTGGGGCCCGAACTATGGGAACGTCTCTGGGGATAATGATTTCAGAAGAATTTTGGATATTAAGGATTTAGATGGCTAGGCCTTTACACTTATCATGGTTTGAGGTCTGACCCAATTCCCTTCCTCTCTCTGGGTCCTAGTGATGATGAGAAAGGGCGCCAGATGTGGAGAAAGTATCTAGAACGGGAAGACAGTCGGATCGGGGGTAAGTGCAGGCAAGGGGAGCGGTAACTGCTTGGCCTGAGCAGAGCATGAGAAGCCCATTCTCCCAGGACCCCTCCAGCTTCCCAGTGCCCAGCCCCCAGGGGACTGAGATGGGAGCAGTGAGAAAGGAGCCATGGCCTTTAGGCGTCGTGTGTCCGTCTCTTCCCCAGATCTCTTTGTTGGGCAGCTGAAGAGCTCCCTGACGTGCACTGATTGTGGCTACTGTTCTACGGTCTTTGATCCCTTCTGGGACCTCTCTCTGCCCATTACTAAGGTAGGCACCCCTGTCACCCCAGTTTTGAAACTCTTGCTCCTACCCTTTCACTTTGTTGACCTCTGACCCCTCCCTTCTCTCTCCTAGCGAGGTTATCCTGAGGTGACGTTAATGGACTGCATGAGGCTCTTCACCAAAGAGGACGTGCTTGATGGAGATGAAAAGCCGGTACGTCACCCTCTGTGGCAGTGAGGGCGCGTCTCTTGGAGTCTTCTTGGGGGTGGACCAGCCTAGGAATTGCTGCATTCGGCCGTTGGCCTCACCCATGAGTCCTTCCCCGCTCTGTCCTGTTATGTCTTTCAGACGTGCTGTCACTGCCGAGCCAGAAAACGGTGTATAAAGAAGTTCTCCATCCAGAGGTTCCCAAAGATCTTGGTGCTCCGTATCCTTCAGATGGTCAGGGCAGGGGCTGACGTTAGAGAGTGAGGACTGGGGGCCGGCTGAGGGCCAGCAGGGTCGGACGAGAAAACTCGCTGGGCTCTCCCCTCTGCTTCCTGATCATGTAGTCACCCTCAGGGCCTGTGTCTCCTGTTCTGACTCTATCCTTGACTCACGCCAACACCAGATCTGAAGCGGTTCTCAGAATCCAGGATACGAACCAGCAAGCTCACAGCATTTGTGAATTTCCCACTAAGAGACCTGGACTTGAGGGAATTTGCCTCAGAAAACACCAGTAAGCGTTTCTGAGCGGGAAGCACAGACCCAAGGCACGGGTGTCTGAGCTGCAGATGGGAGGCCCCGAGGTGGCGGGAGGCGCCGAGGAGAGAGGGGTGCAAACTGGGAGGAGGCGCAGGACTGGGAGGCCAGGCGGGGAGGGCCCGAGGCACACCCTGGGGCTTGACACCTCAGGCTTCCTCTTCAGACCACGCTGTTTACAACCTGTACGCCGTGTCCAATCACTCCGGAACCACCATGGGCGGCCATTACACAGCCTACTGCCGGAGCCCGGTGACAGGCGAGTGGCACACGTTCAACGACTCCAGGTGAGGCGGGGCTCCCGGCCGCCAGACGCGCGTCCCTCCCCGCGGTGCGGAGCTGCCCCGCAGAAGGCTCTCCGGAAGGAGGTGGCCTCGGGCGCCCGCTAGGCCAGAGGCGGGCCCGCATGCCGCCCCGGCCAGCCCGCCAGCCGACCTGTCCTGCTCTCTCCGCAGCGTCTCCCCCATGTCCTCCAGCCAAGTGCGCACCAGCGACGCCTACCTGCTCTTCTACGAGTTGGCCAGTCCGCCCTCCCGCATGTAGCAACGAGGAGCTGCATCCCATCCTCCCTTCCCCGTGGTGGCCCCACAACCTAAGTTTTTTTAAAAAGACCAAAAAAAGGCAAAAAAAAAAAGTCCTGACAAATAAGAGGAAAATAAAGGAAAGTGAAGCTGCAGAGCCGGGGTTGCTGCAGCCTGGAGCGGGGAGCCCGGTGCCCCCGAGCCCCGCCTGGTAGGGAAGATTGGCAGGACGCAGACGGAGCCAGCACGGTGCCCTCGGCTTCTCATGTCTGCATTTGTAAGCGCGTGGTTCTTTTCCCATGTGTGATAAACCGCAGCCCTCTGTGGGGAGAAGATCCTTGTCCGCGGGCCCACTGGCCTCGGCCCAGCCCCGGCCTCCCGAGAACACAGCGCCCTCTGGAGCCTGCTGGGAGGATTGCCGCCTGGAACGCTGCCCGTCTTTACCTGGACCCCGCTTCACCCTTCCAGGAGCAAGAAAAACACCCATGAGCCAAGAGCCCTCTTAAGGCTGCTAACTCCAGGGGGACAGATGAGGGGATGTCTTTGAAAAAAGGCTGTTTTTGATTTTTAAAAGCCCAACTTTTTTTTTTTAATTACCGTAACTAAAGTTTTCAGACTGGAGATGCTCTCTTTCACACCTCTTCACAGCTGGGATGTTGTACTGGTCATTTTTTTTTTTTTTTTTTTTATTCTACAAGTACAGCTTTTCTAGTGCTAGCCCCAGTGGTGCTAGGTGGGAGTTGGCCAGGCCCAAGCACAGCCACAGTAGACCTGGGATCTGACAGGTTGTTGTTTTTTTTAATGTTTTGGATGGAATCTAGTTGCCTCCAAGAATTGTGCCTTATAGTGTTTGGGGACCAGGGGGTAACTGCCCCTCCCTGAAATATCCCTCAGCCTCTTCCCTTTTCCCCAGTGCCATGTCCAGAGCTGCGCAGGGAGCTCGGGGTCACATCCACAGCCCCTGGCTCGTTTCGCATTGCAGTGAGGTGAAGAGCAGAGTAGGTAAAAGGAAATTCTTCTGATAGTGTATCAAGTTCTTCCCGCCAGCTTCCTCTAACCCAGCCCTGGTCTACTCCCCAGCTATTGGAAGGATAGCACGAGCCCCTGATCCTTGAGCTTCTCTCACCTTTAATTTATTCCCCCTTAACTTGCTCCTTCTCCCCAGCCTCCCTGCCCCACCCCCCTTCTCAGAGCCTCCTGACATAGGCCCTTTGGACCGAGTTTCTCAGGGATGCCCATGCCACCCCCAGCTCCCCTTGGCATCAGTCTGCAGTTCAGCCTGGGAGCTGGAGCCTGAGTGTCTGGGGACATCTTGCCTCAGTTGTATGGTTCTTCCCCATGGGCTTGATTTTGCTCTTAAGTCGTAGGGCAAAACTCTGTGTTGTCCCAGAGAGAAAAGCTGTTCAGCACCAAGGCCCAGAGCTCTGTGGATGGCACACCCTGCACACCCACACAGCTGGGCCCTGCCTGTGCCCCTCGAGGGCAGAACTCTCCAGTGCTTCCAGGAGGCCGCAGAATAAGACACCCTGAGTCTAACTGGCCTGACACCCTTCTCCAGGGAAGACCTGTGAACCTGAGCCAAAGGGCTGGTGTATACACTTGTTTACTGTGTAAGCAAGAGTAGATGAATGTGTGATGTACAGTGGAACCTTGTACAGAATAAATCATAGCTTTGAGAAATAAGCTGAGAAGTGATGGACTCTTGATTTGGGAGGGGTCCGAACCCAGGAAGCGCTCCTAGCCTATCAGTGGCCAGATATCTTACTGCTTCAACCAGGTTGTAAATTCCAAGTTCTAGAAAAAGTCAACTACCTACTTTTTAGCTTAAACTTCTCATTTATGGTTTTTAAAAAAGCCAGCATAGTACATATTTTGAACACGATATTCCTCATCTGGATTCACCAATATTTTAACTTTTGTCACATTTGTTTATATATACACTTTATTCTTTGGGGCAAAACATTTAGGGGGCGAGGCGTCCTATTACCACTTCTGAACACCTCAGTGTGTTTCTCCCCTGTAACCACAACCCTGACTTCACACCGAGAAAATCTCTTACAGACCTCTCTCTAAATGGTCTGTCTGTTTTTTAACTGCTGGTATGAGCACCCTGGTGGTTCTCTATTGACAACTCAGGTCCCTCTACAGACCCATGACAAGCCAAGACAGGTCTCCAGCAGAGGCTGAATACAGACAGCACGGTTGCTCTTAGAGCAGAGTGGCCTATGCCTGGGTGTGGAGTTATCAAGGCCTGGTCCTCATATGAAACATCTCAACGTGCCCCACTAATACCTGGAAACAGCTGCATTTACATTAATAGTGTTCTCTACTGTTTTCAAGACATCACCAGATTGAACTTCTTGGAGGAAGGACCTCCTTGGCGCCCCCAGGGACTTGGTTCCTTGGGTTTTCTCTTTTTTCTGTTCAGATTTTCCATTTCTATCACCGATCTAGAACTTGGGAAACTTCAGTCTCCACCAGTTGAGCTTAGAGTGTCTTAGTGGGATTTTTCCCAGTAACAGCTGCCACCCACGATCCAGACACTGAGAAATCAAGGCCTCCCTCCCCCTCCCTCTTTGAGACAGTGGTACCTGCTGTCACACCTTCTGGGCCAAGACAGCGGTACGTCTGGGCATTTCCTGAGTAGGATCGAAAACAACAGTGACTCAAGGTAGAGATTTCTCCCAAATATGCGCTGGCAGGGGCCTGACCTAGGAAAGATAATTTCTCCCAAACCACAAATGAACAGGATGACCTTTCAAATGGAAGCATCAGGCTTGAGCAAAGTGGATGGCTGAGCCCCTAATCCACGTAAGGTGCTCTGCCTCTTCTGTGACCAATTTTTCACAAGATGCAGAAGTCACTGTGTGTTTTGTTGTCTTCTACTGGGGAACAGTCAGACTATAGGTAAGGGCCCCCTCAAGGACAGGGCCTCAGCCCATCCTTGCTCCCAGCCCTTCCTTCTGTACTTAACCTGTGGTGCTTTCTCATCCCCGTGGCAACAGGTCCTAGTGCTGCACAGGTCCCCAAACAGCCTATCGCCATGTTTCCTCACCCGTCAGCTTTGCCTCCTAGCAACTGGGATTGCGGTCCCCATTCTTTGCTGGCATCCCAGCAGGCCTCTCCCTAGAGGAGAAGCTCCCCTTTCTCCTGCCCTTGTGTGACCTTGAGCAAGAACCTCCCTCTTTCTGGGCCTTGGTATCTCATCTCAATTAAGGAGATTGGACTAGAGTTTCTCAAAGGTCTCAACTCAAATGTTCTCACTCTAAGTCATTTTTTCCCTAAATGCAAGTCCAGTGGTTCCCTGATTCCATTTCCTAGAGTCTTATCTGTTTTAAAGGAGCCAGTGCTCAGAAAATGCGTCCTGCTTTCCATTGGGGTCACCTTGTCCATGTTCTCATCTTGCCAGAGAGGGCACGAGCTCTAGAGACACCTCAAGCCCACCAGCTTGTCAGCGGCAGGGACAGAATGCAACTTGGGGATCTTGACTCCCCACCAGCGCTCTCTCCATATGAGTGCTCTTTTGGTCAAATAATTGACAGCATTTTTCAGGGCTTTCTGCAGCAAACCGCCCAACCCTGTGTTCAGCTGAGCGGAACAGTAACCTGGGAACTCACTCACTTTACACATTCATCCGTGCTAAGTCGCTTCAGTCGTGTCCAACTCATGACCCTGTGGACTGTAGTCTACCAGGCCCCTCTGTCCATGGGATTCTTACACATTCATAGAGCCAAGAGCAAACCAGCATGATCTGTTGCATACTTGGGCCCACGCACCTCTGAGGGTCCCGTCCTTCACCGCTCTAGAGGCACAATTGAGCATCTGGGCAGGAGACGGGGCAGCAGAGAGAACAGCATTCATAATCCAAGCAAAGTTCATTTCTCTGGGCTTGTTTCCACCTCTGTAATCTTTGCACAAGAGCTATTCAGAATTGTGACTGTGAGAGTCTGGCACATAGTAGGTACTCAATGGATGTCCGTTTCCCCCAGCCTCACCTCCATTTCCAGGATTGGGCCATCAACATTCCACTAAGATTCTCATAGCGAGTGATCCTTGGCAAATGCCGAGTTCCCCTGGCCGCTCAGAGTGTTTCTGACTTTTCAGGAATGCAATAAGTATAGTACAGCATCGCCCAAACCACACAGAGTTAGTGACGCAGAGCACTGTCTGGGCATTCCAAAGCCAAGGGCTGAGCTCTTCTGATTTCCTGGTACTTGGTGTGACCTTCCTCTTGGAGACCGCAGAGGGTGGGCTGGGATAGAGCTGCAGTCGTCCTGGCTCCTAGAGACTAAAGATCCAGGAACCAGAGGGGTGAGAGTCAAGGGTACAGGTGGCAGCGAATAACGAGAGGAGACAGTTTTTGACAGACTTAGTAAAGGAGCTGCTAAGTCACTTCAGTTGTGTCTGACTCTGTGTGATCCCCACAGAAGGCAGCCCACCAGGCTCCCCAGTCCCTGGGATTCTCCAGGCAAGAACACTGGAGTGGGTTGCCATTTTCTTCTCCAGTGCATGAAAGTGAAAAGTGAAAGGGAAGTCGCTCAGTCGTAAAGGAGAATTTAGTCACTCCTTAGTAAAGGAGAATTAAGTCCAAATGCATGCCTAGAATGCTGGCCCTGGGAGCGAGCAAAAGGAAAGTGTTCAGATCAAAGGACAAGCCTGGACAAAGACAGGGTGGGTACAGTGTGTGCCAGGGACCAGAGAGAGGCCAATCTGGCAGGAGTGGAGGTCTGGGGCCAGAGGCCCAGTAGGAGGGAGAGCTAGTGAGCCAGAGTGTAGAAGGCGACAGTTAACTTCAGCTGGCCTTGCCCTTCCTGGTTATGGAGGGGCCGCAGAGAGTCAAGCAGGCCAAGCTTTTGCAGGAACCAAAGCAAAAGCCCAGTGGAGCTTCTGAGAGTCTGGAAATAGCCTGAGCAAGAAAAGGGGTCACTTCCCTTAGCTTGTTAGTTTTATCCACAGTGGCTGGCAGGAAAGTCCATGCAGTTGCCCCTGTAGGGGCAAGAAAAGGGAGGGCTGGAGACACAAAGTCCTTGCAGGCAGCAAGGAGACGGGAACACCCCTGAGAAGGAAGAGGCAAGAAGGCCAAGGCCTGGGGCCTGCAAAGGAGAAAAGGAAGCCCAAGAGGCAGCCAAGAATGAAGCAAGAACCTGGGACTCGATGGCCGCCAGCAGAAACCCTCCCCGGGGCCTCAAGGCCCAGGCCTCCTCCACACACCTGGGCTCCAGCAAAGGCTGCCCAAAGGGTCCTTGCCCACAGGCCCTCTCACCCCCGCTATTCTACACGGTTTGCAGAAAAAACTTGGAAGGAAAGAAGAAAATAAAAAAGGAAAGGAAGAAAAAGAACAAAAGCTAAAAAATCAGAATCCAATAGACCCAGCTCTGAAACCCAGCGCTGCTCCTTGCCAGCTGTGCGACTCTGGCACCTCAGTGACCTCTGGAAAATGGGAACAAAAACGCCCCCCTGTCCTTGCCTCCCAGGACTGTTATGAGGGTCACATGAGCCAATGAGTGAAGGGTCTAGGTTCTGTTTCTCTCGTTGTCCCTTTAGCCCAGCCCTCATCCCGCCCTGCCCTGGTGCCTCGTGCAGCTTACCTTCTCTCCTAGGAATACTTTCACGAAGCAGCCAACTGCAAAGGGTGTCGTGGAGGATGGCCATGGGCAAGGGCAAAACCAGAGAGAAGCTTCCAGCCCTGCCTGCCTTCCCCTTGCCTCCTTTCTATCACTTTCTCACAAACAGGGGTTGTTCTGAGACTCGGTTCTGACCAAGCCACTCCCTGCTTAAAATGGGTTACAACCCAGGCTCCTGAGGCCCACAGTGCTAAGCAGCCCCTCTTTTCTGGAATCCCTACCCAACCCCCAAGTTTTACCTACTAAAATCTTTTTAAATTCTCTCACTTTTTTTAATTAAAAAGAAATTTTATTTGGCTATGCCAGGTCCTAGTTGCAGCATGTGGGATCTAGTTCCCTGACCTGGGATAGAACCCAGGCCCCCCGCATAGGGAACACGGAGTCTTATCCACTGAACCACCCAGGCAGTCCCTCAACTCTCAACTTTAGACCAAATGCCCACCTCTTCCAAGAAATCTCCCTGCCTGTTATAGCTATCAATATTTACCATGCTGAAATTTGAAAGGAATCCAAATACTTATTAATTTTTAAATAAAATTTTAAAATAACAGTAACCTTTTATATGCTAACATAAGTAACATTTTCTTTCTTTTCTTTCTTTTTTTGGCTGCACCACACAGTTTGTGGAATCTTGGTTCTGTGACCAGGGATTTAAACCACCTGATTTTTGATCAACAAAATGAAAACCTGCATGTCTCATGTATGCCACTCAGGAAGGTAAACTCATCCAAGACTCTGCACTCAATGATTATTTAAATACCAAGAACAAGCCAAGTAATGATTTAAATCTTCATTTCTGTAAAATCCTGCCTGTAATATCTTGTTAATGCTTAATTTGCTACAAACCATGAATATTGTCTGAATTTGTGCATATATTGGATTTCCGGTTGTATTTAAAAATAAATTCTTTATGTTATGTGAATATGATTATTCTAAGTTTATTGAATTGATTTCAAAGTTTAAGAGACCAGAGTTGCTTTCGATCTGGTGTTTTAGTGGCCTCTCACAGAACAAAGATATAGTCAAGAATAGTCAATTCCATTGTCTATTATTATTTGGATTTTAGCAGTTACATAGAATTTTAAAATTCTGAGTTTAATTATGTGTTTTTAAAGTCTGAGTTTTATGCCAATAATTGAGATACTGTAATGACTTAAGCAAGAACTGAGCTAAAGCGTACCTTAACATAGCCTATTAAAAAATATTTTTGACAAACCAAACGAATCTTGCTAGGTGGCCTGCTGGCTCAGATGGTATAGAATTAGCCTGCAATGCAGGAGACCCGGATTCCATCCCTGGATCGGGAAAACTCCCTGGAGAAGGGAATGGCTACCCACTTCAGTATTCTTGCCTGGAGAATTCCATGGGCAGAGGAGCCTTGTGGGCTACTGTCCATGGAGTGACGAAGAGTCGGACACAACTGAGCCACTAACGTGGGGGGCTCGGAGTTGGACAGTTATAGTAGGGTTTAGTCATGAAAACCAAACTCATGAAAGACTGGTGTATAAAACACAATTGATTTGATTACAGCTTCAGATGTAGCGGTTCAGGCATGCCTCTGAGTCACACTTTCTTGTCTCTCAATCTTTTTGGACAGACCCATTGTCTCTTGGTTTTTACACGCTCATTCTCAAAGAGCAGCCTGTGTCTTATTTCTGGGGCTATCTTATTTTATTTTAGATAATAGTCACTAAGGAACAGTGAAGCATCAAGTATGAGCATTATTAAGAAGATAAAAATATCAATAAATATTATTTTAAATAATATAAATTCACCCACATATAAATAATAGGTATGCTGTGTGCTTAGTTGCTCAGTCATGTCTGACTCTTTGAGCAGTTTTCATTTTCTCCTCCAGGGGATCTTCCTGACCCAGGGATATAAACAATGATTTTTTGGTAAATCAGAATTATGCAATATCACTACAATCCAGTTATAGGATATTTCTATCACTCTTAAAAGATCTGTTGGGTGTTTGTAGCCCATCTCCACTCCCATCATCAAACCTCAGGCAACCACTAATCTGTATTTTGTCTGATGGATTTTTCTCTTTGGGACATTTCTTAACAAATAGAACAGTACAAAATGTATGTAATCTTTTTTTTCAGTTTTATTTATTTATTTACTTTACAATATTGTATTGGTTTTGCCATACATTGACATGAATCCGTCATGGGTGTACATGTGTTCCCCATCCTGAACCCCCCTCCCACCGCCCTGCCCATCCCATCCCTCTGGGTCATCCCAGTGCACCAGCCCTGAGTACCCTGTATCATGCATCAAACCTGGACTGGCAATTCGTTTCATATATAATAATATACAGGTTTCAATGCCATTCTGCCATATCATCCCACCCTCACCCTCTCCCACAGAGTCCAAAGACTGTTCTGTACATCTGTGTCTCTTTTGCTGTCTCGCACACAGGGTTATCGTTACCATCTTTCTAAATTCCATATATATGCATTAGTATACTGTATTGGTGTTTTTCTTTCTGGCTTACTTCACTCTGTATAATAGGCTCCAGTTTCATCCACCTCATTAGAACTGATTCAAATGGATTCTTTTTAATGGCTGAGTAATAAAACTACATTTTCCAAAACAAAAAGAACTGAGGAAGAAGGATAGTATTTACATTTTTGCAAATCTCATTAACACCTGGCTGGATTCTCACCTGCTTCACATCAGGCAGCCTCATGAAACCATGCTGTGCGCTCAGGAATAAAAGGGAGAAGGACAAATAATGCCTGTGTTATTTATGGACAATACTTTTGACCTTTTAAACCCTCTAAAAACAGTCCAGCCTTAGGACCAACGAAAGCTTTCTCCTCTAGACAAGAATGGCCCAGGGCTCTCCAGCGGGTAAATGGAGAGGAGCTGGGAACTTCCCTGGTGATCCAGAGGCTAAGATTCTGAGCTCCCAGTGCAGGGGTCCAGGTTGGATCCCTGGTCAGGGAATGAGATCCCACATGCCTCAGCTAAAGCGACTGCATGTGTCAACGAAGATCAAAGATATAGTACAACTAAGACCTGGCGCAGCCAAATAAATATTTTTTAAAAAATAAAAAGAGAGACACGGACTTAAGAAAACAAACTTATGTTTGCCAGGGGGAAGGGGTAGTTAGGGAGTTTGGGATGGACTGATGCACAGTTCAGTTCAGTTCAGTTCAGTCGCTCAGTCGTGTCCAGCTCTTTGCAACCCCATGAATCACAGCACGCCAGGCCTCCCTGTCCATCACCAACTCCGGGAGTTCACTCAGACTCGCCTCCATCAAGTCAGTGATGCCATCCAGCCATCTCATCCTCTGTCGTCCCCTTCTTCTCCTGCCCCCAATCCCTCCCAGCATCAGAGTCTTTTCCAATGAGGTGGCCAAAGTATTGGAGTTTCAGCTTTAGCATCATTCCTTCCAAAGAAATCCCAGGGCTGATCTCCTTCAGAATGGACTGGTTGGATCTCCTTGCAGTCCAAGGGACTCTCAAGAGTCTTCTCCAACANAAAGAAATCCCAGGGTTGATCTCCTTCAGAATGGACTGGTTGGATCTCCTTGCAGTCCAAGGGACTCTCAAGAGTCTTCTCCAACACCACAGTTCAAAAGCATCAATTCTTCGGCGCTCAGCCTTCTTCACAGTCCAACTCTCACATCCATACATGACCACAGGAAAAACCATAGCCTTGACTAGACGGACCTTAGTCAGCAAAGTAATGTCTCTGCTTTTGAATATGCTCTCTAGGTTGGTCATAACTTTTCTTCCAAGGAGTAAGCGTCTTTTAATTTCATAGCTGCACACTGCTATATTTAAAATGGATAACCTATGAGGACCTCCTGTATAGCACAGGGAATTCTGCTCAACGTTAAGGGCCAGCCTGCATGGGAGAGGGGTTGGGAGGAGAGTGGATACATGTATATGTGTGTATGAGTCCCTTTGCTGTTCACTGGGAACTATCACACTGTTAAGTGGCTATATACTCCAATATAAAAATGCTTTTGGTGTTTAAAAAAATTAAAATAAATAAATAAAAAGAGAGAGAGAGGAGCTGGATGTGTGCGTGTGAGGAGAGCTGCCTCAGGGCCACAGACTCAGCCTCCCTGCTTCTCTCCCTGCCGGGCTCCCCACTTAGTCCTGCCCATCACCAGCCTGCCTCGGGCCAGTGTAGAGGCACAGAGGTGTGCCTGAGAAAATGTGCATTTTGGATTTTCCCAGTCCGGGGTTCAACTCCTGTCTCGGTATCTCACCAGCCGTGTGACCTTGAGGAAGTTACTGAACCTCCCGGGGAGCCGTAGGCCATCATTTATAAAAGGATTATGCGGCCTCACAGTGATTCAAGGAGAGAAATTGCACTTAGGACCTCTCACCCAGGGCTAGTATGTAACATTCTACAAACCGCAGAAAAAAAATACGCTGCTTCCCCACCTCCTGCCCTGCCCAACTCAGCCCAAGCATGGCCGAGTCAAAACAGATGACAATCCCTTTCCAGTCTCCCTGTGGACAGCTGAGCCAGGCGGGGATTTTCCAGGAGAACTTCACTCCTGGAGAGGGAGGCACGGAGTGATGTAGTTTGCAGAGGGCAGATTTTCCATCCTGCAACAGCAGATGGCACCACCCACCAGAATTCACAGCCCATCTGACGGGCCTGCCCTGACCCTGCCCAAGGCCTCAGGCACCTTCTCCTTCTCTGTCCTTTCTCCTGCAGCCTGAAGCGACCCAGGAAGCAGCAGCCAGCCCCTCGAGTTCACGAGCAGCCCCTACACACCATGTCCCGCCCACACCATGTTCTTGTCCCCCCTGAGCACCCGGGTGCTTTAGGGGGACTTTCAAAGACCCAGCTTGGGTAATGCCTCAGTCACCCAGATCCCAAGGAGCAGTTGTTGTTTAGCCACTAAACTGTTGTCTAACTCTGTGACCCCATGGACTGTGGCCCACCAGGCTCCTCTGTCCATGGTATTTCCCAGGCAAGAATACTGGAGTGGGTTACCATTTCCCTCACTAGGGGATCTTCCCCACCCAGGGACTGAACCCCCGTCTCCTGCATTGGCAGGCAGATTCTTTACTCCTGAGCCACCTGGGAAGCCTGGAAGGAGCAGAAGGCAGCTGTTTTTGTCCAGGGCCCTCAGGACTCACGGGCTCTGAAGCTGCCAAGTCCTCACACCTGGCTTTGAAGGCTCCTTCATGCTTGCAAGACTGCCCCACTGCCCGCCCGCCTTTCCTCCCAGCACTCACTCAACACCTCAGTGAGATTAAGAAAGGGGGTGACCAGCTCCCCGCCACAGCCCGCACAGAGCACCCAGCTTCCTGTGCAGGGTGTCCTCGGCCATGGCCTGTGCCTTTAAGGACCACTGCTGTGTGCCAGGGCCTCGACTTCAGCATCCTCAGCTGAGTTGGATTAAGCGACCATTCCATGCCTTTGCGAATTCCTTCTGGCTGTTGTCCCTTCCCCCACACGGAGACGGACTAGCCGGAGGCCTGAGCCAGTCTGCCTAGGGCAGCAGGAAAGCTGGTCTAGCCCGACTGCCCTCGGCCTCAGGGAGCAGAGGCTGCCCCTTGAGAGGGGGACGGGGCAGGAAGTGGGCTCCCTGGGGTCTTGCGCTGCTGTCACAGGGGCTCCAGAAAGCCATGCAGAGCCTAGAGCCATGAAGGACCGCTCAGACATCGTCCTCTGTGTGGAAACGGCAGAGCTGAGCAAGGTAAGGGCCACCAGGGCCGCTCCCACAAGCCCCAGACGCCCGCCTAGGGCTGCTGTGCCCCGTGAGCACACCTGCCAGGCAGCATGCCACCGGCCCTCAGCCCTCAGATCTCTCCCTTCAGACTGAGTTCTGCAATCCTGCTTTCGAGCCTGAATCAGGGCCACCTTGCCCCCTCCCCGCCCTCCGGGAGGACGCCAACTGCAGCGCCCGAGCTCCCTGGCATGGTAACCATCTCAGGCGGTGACCCGGGGGTAGGACAATAGAGGCATGGCAGCTCAGGGTGGTAGGTGAGGGATGCCCTAGGGAGAGGGCTCTCAAAACCCCGCCCGGCCTGTCCGCAGGTCGGCCTCCCCGACGGCTGCAGCCAGACTGCCACTTCTCCTGGCTGTGTGTCCTCCTGCTGGCCGGCCTGCTGCTCCTGCTGCTCGGGCTGCTGGTGGCCATCATCCTGGCCCGTAAGTCCCCAGGGCCTGCTGGAAAAAGGGCTTTAGGTTGAGACCCCATGAGCTCTTCTGCCCATGCCCCTGAGGGATCCAGAGTCTCTGAGGCCCCTCCCCATCTTGTCACCTCCAGAATTGCAGGCTACAGCCCCACTGGGGGCCACCTACCGTCCACTGCCTTCCCGAGGCCTCGCCACCACTGGCACTACCCCTGCCACCTCCACCACCACCTCCCAGACAAATGGAACCCCTAAAGGGCAACCGGAGGCAGGAGTGAGCCTCGTACCCCAGTCCGGTGAGTACTCAGGGCTGATCTTCCTGGAGAAGGGCCCACGATGGCAGGAGGGGGGCATGCAGGAAGAGGCACCTTGAGAAAAAAAAACAAACTCTCTCTTCTTTTGACCTCTGAACGCTCACCTCCAACTCTGCAGCCTGTGGGGGCCTCCTTCCTGGCCCAAGGGGCTTCTTCAGCAGCCCCAACTACCCAGACCCTTACCCACCCAACGCCCACTGCGTGTGGCATATCCAGGTGGCCACAGACCACGCAATACAGCTCAAGATCGAAACTCTCAGCATGGAGAGTGTGGCCTCTTGTCTTTTCGATCGCTTGGAAATCTCTCCCGAGCCTGAAGGCCCCCTCCTCAGGTAGGTTCCTCTGTCCCCGGAGATCCCAACCCCCACTCTCTCACCCCTGTCCTGGACAACTGTCTGGAGGGCAGAACCAGGGAGGTGCAGAGGGAAACTCTTGACTGGGAGGAAGAAATGGAGAGACTTGGCCTCTGCGCCCAGCTGTGCCACCATCTTACTATATGACCTTGGGAAGATCACTTCCCCTCTCTGACCTTGGCTTCCAAATCTGGAAGCTGGAGCTCCCACATGTCTTTCCCATGAATCAATGGTTCAAGGATGGACAAGCAGGTGCCAGGGAGGTCACGGCCCTGCTGGAAAGGAACGGAAGCTTTTTTGACACATCGTCCCCAGGATGGGGCTTCAGGAAAGAGGACCACAGAGCCCAGGCAGGCTCCACTCCCGCTTGCCCTGAGCTCTGAGCCGCCATCACCCCCAATCTGGCTTCTTGCAGAGTATGTGGGAGGGTGCCTCCCCCCACACTCAATACCAATGCCAGCCGCCTCCGGCTGGCCTTCGTCTCTGACAGCAGTGTGGAAGGATCTGGCTTCCATGCCTGGTACCAGGCTGTGACCCCTGGACACGGTGAGTGTTCTACCAAATGCCCAGCTACCCGTCAACTGGCCAACTCCAGCCACTCCCAGCCCTAAAGGAGCGGCAGAGGTTCTGGAGGGTTCTGAATGCGGACGCCTACCCCCAGGGAGCTGCGCCCACGAGGAGTTCCCCTGTGACCAGGTCGTCTGCTTGCTGCGTGACTCGGTGTGTGACGGTTTTGCCAACTGTGCTGATGGCAGTGACGAGACCAACTGCAGTGCCCAGTTTTCAGGTACAGGTCCGATCAGCCTCGGGGAGGGTACTGTCTGATCCAGTTGCAGGCCGGACCCCTCCCGGCCTGGCCCAGCTCCAAACCTGCCTGGTCATCCTTCTGACCTAGAACTTGTTCCCCATGGGCACAGACAAGATTCTTCGCCACCATCACTGCCAGGCCTACTGGCGAAAGGCACAGAGCCTAGCAAACTCATGAGCCTCCTGCCCTCCTCTCTACAGGGTGTGGGGGGAACCTGACTGGGCTTGAGGGCACTTTCTCTGCTCCCAGCTACCTGCAGCAGTATCCTCACCAACAGGTAAGCCAGCCAGCGCTCCATGGGGAGGGCAGTGGGGCACATGTGGGCACACCTGAGCAGCAGGGTTAGTGCTATTGAGAACAGCATGGCAGACACTCCTTGTACCTGGAAAGACCAGAGATCAAGCAAACAGGAAGGGGACATTATTAAGTGCTTACTAGGTACCCAGCTCCTGTGCTGGGTAAGCTTATCTCTGAGACCAGACAAGTTAAAGGCCCTTCCACCAACAATGTTGAGAGTGGTGTAGGCCAAGCCCGCCCACTCCCTACCCAACTTGCAACCAGGGAAAGCCCGTCTAGAGTTCAGCCCGATTAGTACAGGAGAAGGAACCCATAAATTACCCCACCTGTGCCCTCCCCCAGCTTTGCACCTGGCATATCTCGGTGCCTGCTGGACATGGCGTCGAACTGCTCTTCCACAACTTCAGCCTGGAAGCTCAGGACGAGTGCAAGTCTGACTACGTGGAGGTGTACGAGGCCCACAACTCTGGGGCCCTCAGCCTCCTGGACAGGTACAGGGCAGAGCCACGGGAGGAACCGAGGATACACCCCCGCCTCTACAGCCTGACGTCAAGGCTGCCCACAAATTACCACCCCCATTCAGTAGCCTCATTGTCCTCTCTTGCACCAAGCTGGAGGTCTCCTCGCTGTCACACTTTTTAAAAGAGGCTTGTCCTTCCGTACCTTTGTGCCTGTCCCTCTTGCCTCGACTCCTTGCGTTGCCTCCTCCAGGAAGCCCTCCCCAGGCCTCTCCCACTCCCAGTTCTCCTGGGTCCTTTTCCACTTCCCCCAGAACCTTCACTGATTTTCCCCAGGTGGAAGTGGCTCAAGTTCAAGCAGTGTGTCTAGTACTTTGTCTACTGAACACGTGTGTCTTCCTCCCATGAGTCAATGACTATGCCTCCAATCCCCTCTGGCATTGTCCAGAACACACGGCTCCCCCTCTGGCATTGTCCAGAACACCCAGCTCCACTCCCCCAACCCTGCAAGAGGCCTCATGCACGCTCGCCCAGCCAGGGGGGCCCAATGCCAGGATTGCTGCCTGCTCTGGACAGGTTCTGTGGAGCAGAGCCACCCCCGCGTCTCATCTCCTCGCACCACCAGCTGGCAGTGCTCTTTAGGACAGACCATGGCTTCAGCGCTGGGGGCTTCTCAGCCACCTACCGGGCCCTCAACGCCACAGAGAGTAGGTGACCCTGGGCGCTTGGGTGTGGGCAGTAGGGGCGCCTCCAGAAGAATGGGGAAGGGTTCTAGACCCTGGTCTAGGCACAGTGAAGGCCATGGGGATTCAGACATGTCCCCCCATGCCTGCAGGCCCCTGTAGGCCCGGTGAGTTCTCCTGCCAGGATGGAGGGTGTAAGAGTCTGCAGTGGATGTGCAGCACGTGGCGAGACTGCGCCAATGACAACTGCAGCAGCCCCTTGTTCCCACCCCCAGGTGAGGAGCCTGCCCTGCACTGCGGGCAGGGCTGGCAGGCCTAGGAAGGCTGGGTGCCCATCTAGAGAAACCCATGGGCACACGTCTTAACAGTTATCCCTATCCTTCCTGATGGGGGCTGAGGGCCCCCTGTTCAGACTCTGGACCACTTTACCAAATCCTGAAGGGATTCTCCCCTAGCCATGGCAACAACATTTAGAGTTACCCCCAAGACAAATGGGAATCTGGGAGATGACGGTTCGGGCTTCAAGAACCAGTCTAGCCTTTGCCACACAGAGAGGCTCTCTCCAGGGCCCACCTCAGAGATGTGGGTGAGCCCTGGGGAATTCCTTCCAGATGGCTAGTGGTTCTGCCAATGTTGGTGACCCTTGCTCCCTGAGATCACAGAGGTGCCTGCACAATGCCCAGGGCTGGAGAAAGACGCTTGGAGTAGGCTCCCGAGAGCAGGAGCCCTCGCCATGTATATAAGGCATCTCTCCGTGTTAACTCCTTTGATTCTCACAACAATGGCGACCCACTCCAGGATTTTGCCTGGAGAATTCCATGGACATAGGAGGCTGGCAGGCTACAGTCCATGGGGTCGCAGATGCACCAAGCTGGAGGTCTCCTCGCTGTCACACTTTTTAAAAGAGGCTTGTCCTTCCGTACCTTTGTGCCTGTCCCTCTTGCCTCGACTCCTTGCGTTGCCTCCTCCAGGAAGCCCTCCCCAGGCCTCTCCCACTCCCAGTTCTCCTGGGTCCTTTTCCACTTCCCCCAGAACCTTCACTGATTTTCCCCAGGTGGAAGTGGCTCAAGTTCAAGCAGTGTGTCTAGTACTTTGTCTACTGAACACGTGTGTCTTCCTCCCATGAGTCAATGACTATGCCTCCCATCCCCTCTGGCATTGTCCAGAACACACGGCTCCCCCTCTGGCATTGTCCAGAACACCCAGCTCCACTCCCCCAACCCTGCAAGAGGCCTCATGCACGCTCGCCCAGCCAGGGGGGCCCAATGCCAGGATTGCTGCCTGCTCTGGACAGGTTCTGTGGAGCAGAGCCACCCCCGCGTCTCATCTCCTCGCACCACCAGCTGGCAGTGCTCTTTAGGACAGACCATGGCTTCAGCGTTGGGGGCTTCTCAGCCACCTACCGGGCCCTCAACGCCACAGAGAGTAGGTGACCCTGGGCGCTTGGGTGTGGGCAGTAGGGGCGCCTCCAGAAGAATGGGGAAGGGTTCTAGACCCTGGTCTAGGCACAGTGAAGGCCATGGGGATTCAGACATGTCCCCCCGTGTCTGCAGGCCCCTGTAGGCCCGGTGAGTTCTCCTGCCAGGATGGAGGGTGTAAGAGTCTGCAGTGGATGTGCAGCACGTGGCGAGACTGCGCCAATGACAACTGCAGCAGCCCCTTGTTCCCACCCCCAGGTGAGGAGCCTGCCCTGCACTGCGGGCAGGGCTGGCAGGCCTAGGAAGGCTGGGTGCCCATCTAGAGAAACCCATGGGCACACGTCTTAACAGTTATCCCTATCCTTCCTGATGGGGGCTGAGGGCCCCCTGTTCAGACTCTGGACCACTTTACCAAATCCTGAAGGGATTCTCCCCTAGCCATGGCAACAACATTTAGAGTTACCCCCAAGACAAATGGGAATCTGGGAGATGACGGTTCGGGCTTCAAGAACCAGTCTAGCCTTTGCCACACAGAGAGGCTCTCTCCAGGGCCCACCTCAGAGATGTGGGTGAGCCCTGGGGAATTCCTTCCAGATGGCTAGTGGTTCTGCCAATGTTGGTGACCCTTGCTCCCTGAGATCACAGAGGTGCCTGCACAATGCCCAGGGCTGGAGAAAGACGCTTGGAGTAGGCTCCCGAGAGCAGGAGCCCTCGCCATGTATATAAGGCATCTCTCCGTGTTAACTCCTTTGATTCTCACAACAATGGCGACCCACTCCAGGATTTTGCCTGGAGAATTCCATGGACATAGGAGGCTGGCAGGCTACAGTCCATGGGGTCGCAGAGTCGGACATGACTGAGCAACTGACACTTTCACTTTCTTTCCATATTATCTCCTTTGGTTCTCACAACAAGCCCCGTCTGACCCATAAAGGGTAATTAGGTGACTTGTCCCCAGTCACACAGCCAGTAAGTGCTCCCCAGGGTGACCCTCCCCTCCCCTCCCTGCAGAGCTGGCCTGTGAGCCTGTCCAGGTGGAGATGTGCGTCGGTCTCAGTTACAACACCACGGCCTTCCCTAACATCTGGGTGGGCATGACCACCCAGGAAGAGGTGGTGGAGGTCCTCAGAGGTTACAAGGTGCTCCAAGCAGAGATAAGGAGGAGCCCCCAGGAAGGGAGGGAACCTGGGGAACCGGGTGCCTGAGGGCTCCTCTCTTCCTTCCACAGAGCCTGACAAGCCTGCCCTGCTACCAGAATTTCCGGAGGCTCCTTTGCGGGCTGCTGGTGCCCCACTGCACCCCACTAGGCAGTGTCCTTCCCCCTTGCCGCTCTGTCTGCCAGGAGGCAGAGCGCCAGTGCCAGTCTGGCCTGGTGCTACTGGGCACCCCCTGGCCCTTCAACTGCAACAGGCTGCCTGAGGCAGCTGGCCTGGAGGCTTGTGCCCAGCCCTGACCCTGAGGCGGGGCCCTTGCCCCCTGCTACACACCCTCCTTTGCCCATCAGGGTGGGCAGGCAGGGGAGCAAGGGAAGGGGCCGAGTATGGAACTCTGCCCATCCCCCCCACTTCGGGGTCCTC
>SJYT01058150.1:170897-213537 GCA_006410635.1 Cephalophus harveyi | reverse complement strand
GGGCCCTCCCACCCTCCCAGATCCTCCCCTATTCCTTTACTTTCCCCAGCTGCTGCAAACAGCTGGCCTGACTCCACGCTGTACCACTGACAATCTGGACCCCTTCCCACCCAAGTCTCTGAACTTGACTTCCTGTCTTCTGCCTTCCCTATCTCCCATCTAGTTTTTCAGGCTCTCTATCACCCCGCCTTCTGACATTTTCATTTATTCAACAGAAAATGTCATCTAGAGCCTAGTCGAGTGGCAGGCCCTGTTCTGAACCCTGGCCATCCAGCTGTCTACTGCTCTAGAACTCTCCACCCTCAGGTCTCAGCTTCTATTTCTCCTGGATTTATCCTTGGTCTCTGTAGCCGCATCATCTCTGCTTCCAGCTCCTTGGAGCTATGGATGCCCTGAGCGTCTGTTAATAGTTCTGCCTCTCTGTGCCCGCCTCAAACCTCTCCCTCCTTTCTCCCCCAAACTTTGGCCGGCGGCCGCGCGACACCACGAGTTATTTCCCTGCTATTTCCCGGCCCGGGCTCTTGGCCCCCGAGCAACTGGTTTCCTCTTGGAGTCTGGGAGGAGCACAGCGGAGCCGGCAAGGAACGAACCAGGACCAGGGAGACACCGGGGGCAGGGGGAGCCTGGCTGGAGAGAAGCGCAGGGAAGGCAGCGCTGGGGTCACCTGCAGGGTCTGCATTAGCGAGAGCCCCGAAGGCCACGGAGAGAGCGAGCAGCCCCGGACGCCGGGAGGGGCGTGAGTGGGGCGGGGAGATGGGGCTGGGGGAGGGGACTGTGGGAAAGACTGGGCGCCGGCCGGGGCCGGAGGAGGAGGGAGGTCCGGTCTGTCCTTCCCTCGGCCGCGGGGCTTTAGAGGTTCCTGGGTCTAGGGACCCCTCTTCTTCTTCCCCACGCGGCCACTCAGCCTCGCTCAGGGACACGGTAGTGGGGTGGGGACCGAGCCGGCCGCGCCGGGAGTGGGGACCGAGACAGGTCCCAGGATTCTTGGTCCCGACTCCTGTCCTGCCCGGCCCACAGACGACCAGAGGCCCGCGGCGTCCGGGTTCCTCGTGCCAGCGCCATGAGGCCGCTCCTCGCCCTGCTGCTCCTGGGCCTGGCGACCGGCTCGGCCCCTCTGGACGACAACAAGATCCCCAGCTTGTGCCCGGGGCAGCCGGGCCTTCCCGGCACGCCGGGCCACCACGGCAGCCAGGGCCTGCCGGGCCGCGACGGCCGCGACGGCCGCGATGGCGCGCCCGGGGCTCCGGGAGAGAAAGGCGAGGGCGGGAGGCCGGGTAAGCGGCGCCTCGGCGGCAATCGGTGGGGACGTTCCAGTGAGCGCGGCCCGGCTCTTGCCCGCGGGGTCCCGAGCTAGGGGTTCACGCCAGGGGGCGCCGCTCCCGTCCCCGCCCGACCCCGTCACATCGGGGAGCCGCAGAGGAGCGACTCGGCGGCGGGAGCCGGAACCCCTGGGACCCGCAGATCCGAGCCCTGCAGGAAGCGGGGACGGGGGCCCTGGGGCGCAGGGCGGCCCCAGCCGGGAAGGGGCGGCTGGGAGGCTGAGGGAGGGTGTGGGAGGACAGCGGCGGGCGCACCCTAACCGCTCTGCTTCCCTCCCCGTCCCACCCGCAGGCCTCCCGGGGCCGCGTGGGGAGCCCGGGCCGCGAGGAGAGGCGGGACCCATGGGGGCCACCGGGCCGGCGGGCGAGTGCTCGGTGCCTCCGCGCTCCGCCTTCAGCGCTAAGCGCTCTGAGAGCCGGGTGCCCCCGCCGTCGGACGCGCCCCTACCTTTCGACCGCGTGCTGGTGAACGAGCAAGGACATTACGACGCCGTCACCGGCAAGTTCACCTGCCAGGTGCCCGGGGTCTACTACTTCGCCGTCCACGCCACCGTCTACCGGGCTAGCCTGCAGTTTGATCTGGTCAAGAATGGCGAGTCTATCGCCTCTTTCTTCCAGTTCTTCGGGGGGTGGCCCAAGCCAGCCTCGCTCTCCGGGGGCGCCATGGTGAGGCTGGAGCCTGAAGACCAGGTGTGGGTACAGGTGGGCGTGGGGGATTATATTGGCATCTATGCCAGCATCAAGACAGACAGCACCTTCTCTGGATTTCTAGTGTATTCTGACTGGCACAACTCCCCTGTCTTCGCTTGATGCCCACTGGAAAGTGAGCTCACGCTGTCTCACTCCTAGGGGAGGAGGGGGTGATACCGACGGTCTCATCACCCCTGAGGGCTGGCCCCCCTGGAATGTCCTGAATGACTGCAGAGGTGGGGTGGGGGCCTCTCCGTTCTGCTGCCGGCAGGGAATGGGGATCAAGGCTGAGGTCAGGGCTGGCAGCATGGGGCAGTGGCTGGATTTCTGCCCTAGATAAAGGAGTTTGGTAGTTCCCCCCAGTTGCTCTGGCCCGGGACCCCAAGGTGCAGTGCTCGCTTTCTGGTCCCCGTCTCTCTGGGTCTTCCCTCATCCCTCCTGCTCCTGGGCCCTTTTTCTCAGAGATCATCCAATAAATCTAATAAAACCCTCCTACTGGCTTCAGGTTCTCTTTACTGGTGGAGACGCTTTGATTCTGAGAATGGGGAGACAAGGGAGCAGGGTGGAGGGAGAGGGTATTCAGGCAGAAGGGAGGGCTCTTAGGCTAGATGGAGCTATGGACCAGGAGATACAGAAAACAGGCCCAGGTGATGAAGAGGCTGGTCCACGGAGCTGTCACCCAAGCGGTGTAGGTTGTGAACAGGAGCGCCCTGCTAGGGATGGTGTCCTGGTGGGGGACTCCGGCCACCCAAGAAAGCACACTTTTTTCTAACTCAAAGATGTCATAAGAACTGGCTGGAGCTTCAGCACACACATCCCTGCCCTGACCAACAAAAAGGAACTTGGGATTTTCACCCATGGCTGCTCTGGCTCTGTGCCTGTTTCCTGGATGGCTGGAACACTATTTCTCTGTCCTTGATGCCAGGGGAGTGAAGTGTCCCTGGCTGTCTAGAGATGTCATTTCGGAGATGGCCACAAGGGGGCGCCCTAGTTCCAGAATGCAGCAGTGACCCTAGCTAGCTTGAGCTCCTGGCTACTAGGGCGATTAGGTAGAGGAAGGGTTTTGAGGTCTCCCAGTAGGATTCCAGATGGGGGTGGGGGATAATGGGGCCATTTGCTCCCAGCTCAGGAAGTTTATCTTCTCTCATAAAATGTTTATCCTCACATTAAACAGACTGGAAGGAACTAAGCCTTCCCTTGGTTATCTCCCCCTCCAGGGTTGGAGGAAGGGGGACAGAAAAGCCCTTCCTCGGGCCTCTCCACTCCAAGGTGGATGTGAGGAACACTCCCTCACTGTGCTAGGCCGCGCCACTAAGTCTGAGGCTAGCCGCAGAGCCCCTTCAAGTCTCCCTGCCTTGTCCCGCCCCTAACCCAATGACTAACAAACCCGGGCTTGCCAGGCCCACAACAGCTCAGGCTCTCAACGCAAAAGTGGAGGGGCCTCTCCTCAGCGTTTCCTCCTGACCTACCCCTTTCCCCCCTCCCCTCCTTCCAGAAGGCAGTCCTTGGCATTAAGCTCCTACATTTAACATACAATTATGGGGTAGTGTCCCGTCCCGCCCCCACCCCTTTGCAGGTCATGTGAGGATTGATATAACCAATGGGGACTGGCCCATTACATGAGCTAGAGACAGGCCTCCTAGCTCTCCAAGAGGAGGCCCCGCAGCTATATTCCAGCCCATCATAGCGCCTTTCTGCCAAGAGACACAAAGACACCAACTCCTTCAGGAATCTCAGGATAGGTTGGACTTCAGGCAGCAGGAGCCCCAAGTTCTCTCCTGGAAAGAGTGGCACTAGAGGGAAAATTTGCTCAATGAGTAAGTTCACATTCCTCTTTCCGAGGGCTCAATTCTGACAAAATGGAAAAGATAGGGCTATGCTCAGTCACTCAGTCGTGTCCGACTCTTTGCAACCCATGGACTGTAGCCTGCCAGGCTCCTCTGTCCATGGGGGTTCAGGACAGAATATTGGAGTGGGTTGCCGTGCCCTTTTCCAGGGGATCTCCCCAACCCAAGGATCAAACCCTATAGGTCTCTCACACTGCAGGCAGATTCTTTATTGACTGAGCCACCAGGGAAGCCTGGAAAAGATAGGGAGAGCTTTCCAAAAGTCATGTATATGAGAGGGCACAAATTGGAGAAGGTAAAAGCAAATCTAGCCACACAGGGCACGGGCACTCCCCAAGGCATCCTATCTCAGCTCTTCCCCTGCCAGTTCCCCCATCAACTACACTTGGGACTGAAAGACCCTGCTGCAGCATCCGTTACCATAACCAACCATTCACCCTTGCGAAGATACACGCAGAGGCCATCAGAGCTGTAACACAACTTTATTCATTGGATCCTGGGCCAGACGGACCCCTCAGGGAGCTGCATGCCCCTCAGTCCTGGCTCCTCTTGTATTTGGACTCTAGTGAAATGTGCAGTCTGCCCTCCCCAGTAGCAGGGAGAGACAGACAGAAGGGGAATGTCATTTTTTTCTCTGTGATGTGGGGAGTGAAAAGAAGAGGAACAGAAATCTGGTTATCCCTCCTGAGGTTCCCAGTGATGCCGGGTAGCAGAGGGTACATGGTCCCAAAGCCAGGTGCAAACATACACATATACACACACACCTGGGGGGTAATTCTTGACCCCAGCTGTCGGGTCAGGTAAGGAGGGAGCCTTGTAAGATCACGACAGGTAGAAGCAGCTCAAAGGGCACCTGAGAGACACTACCCCCAAAGCCTGCCAGAGCATAGCAGCTCCAGCTGAAAGCAAATGTTCAAGATAATTCTAAGGCCCTTGAATTGCCAAAATACCCAAATGACATTGATGTGCATGGCTGAAGAAGCTGGGAAGGAAGTGGGGAGGATGCAGGGAGAGAACCTACAAATCTGCAACAGAAAAACCAGAAGCAAAGCAGGGGGAGTCCCCAACGCTGGCATCAGGGTGGGCCCTGGCTGGAAGGGAGTCCACAGTGAACAGTCTCCGGGGCCTTGCAGAGTGACACCCTCACCACCCTCGGCATCATATGGACACACAGAGTAAGGAAAAGCTGTTATCCTGCCCCTACCCAAGTCACAGTCTTTCAGGGTTTCCCATTTCAATGTCCTGGAGATGCAGCTTAAAGACTCAGCACGATGACTGTAGAGGCAGCAAGGGATGCAGGCCGGGACCCAGAGATCAGGTGTGAACGTGGCCTGAGCGCAGGTGGCTGCGTGGAGCATGGAGGGGTGGGCAGGAGGGAGGGAGGAAACCTTCAGAGGTAGACGTTGAGGGTCTGCAGGATGCCCCGACGGCACAGTGGGCAGTTGCGGTGGTAGACGGGGTGGCGCATCAGGATCTCAGTGCAGGCCTGGCACAGGCACAAGTGCCGGCAAGGCAGAAGCAGCACCGTCTTGCTCTGGTCCTGGCAGATGACACACTTCTTCCGCTCCTCCTGCTCCTTCAGCAACTCCCACGGGTCCTGCCCAGCTACAGACTCCTCCTCGTTGAGCCTCTCCCGGCCCCGGGCAGCCGTCACTCTGGCCATCCTGACCTCCTCTTCTTCTGCCTCCGATCGGGGCCCAGCTTCAGGAAGAGCATCCTGTCGCCATGTCCTGGCTGAGGGCAGCCTCCTAGGGCCACCCTGGGGGGCTCCAGGGGCCCCTCCCCGGTTTGGCCAGCTCGCCAGCTGCAGGCTACGGCTCCAGACTCGGCGCCAGGCCTCCAAGCCCATAACTAGCCGAGAGAGCCGCACAACATCCTCTCTGAGCCGGTGGTAGGACGGCCGGGCATGGAGCTGACTGAGTGCCCGGGTGGCCAGCCTCAGGGTGAGGTCTGGGTGCAACAGAGTCACTGTCACTGCCAGCACGCAAGCCAGCAGCACCAGGCCAGTGAGGTTGACAAGCACAAAGCTGGCCAGGAGGCGGGCAGCTGAGGCCAAGAGCTCCAGCACTAGCTGGCAGGGGGTCCAGAGAAGGATGGACATGGCCACGGCACTGCTGGAAATGTGGGCTAGGAAGGCAGCCACTACATCTGTCATCCTCCACAGCGGCCCCATCACTGCATCCCACAGGGCCAGCACAAGGGAGAAGAAGTTCTGAGTGCCAATGAGGCAGATGTTGACCAGGCTATTGATCACGTAGGCCACTAGGCTCATGGTGATGGCACAGACGTCACAGATCTGACGCAGCAAAGCATGGCCATTGGAGACCATATTGAGGACACCCCGGTGGAGGATCTCCCGGCTCCTAAGCGCCCCGTGGGAGGCCAGGTGCCCCAGGAGCTTTAGGCTCTCCAGGCCAGAACAGCAGCTGTACAGTACCGTAGACAAGGCCTGCAAGCCCCCACAGGTGAAGCGGACCATAGCTTCAATCAAGGCCAGCAGTGAAAGTAAGACTCCACGGCCCAAGTGCAGAAGACTAGTCAGTACCGTGTGTGGCAGGTTGTAGATGAAGGCCAGGAGCCAGGCCAAGGAAGCCAGGAGGGAGGACACCAGCAGGAAGTTGAGGTCCAACACCAAGGTCAGCACATCCAGCAACAGGCCCACCCCATTCACTACCAAGTACACAGCCTCCATGATAGGGCTATGGGGTTGGTCCCAGAGAAGTCTGGCTCCCGGCTGAGGGGGGTGTCAGGGTTGTCAATATTTGGGCGGAATGGGGCTCAAGGATTAATCTGGAAGGGAAGTGAACGGTCTCTCCAATCAGAGAGAAACTGAGGAAGAATTGGGTTAGAAGTGGAGTCTCAGGGGAGGTAAAGAGGGCCAGGTGCCGGTCCAGGACTCCCGGTTTTGAAGGCGGTCTGTTTGGGAAGAAAGAAGCCAAACATCTCTAAAGTGGAAGTGATCCCGGGCTGGAGGAAAAATCTCAGCTTTGGAGGCCTGCTGGTGGCGTACCACGGCCGGGCAATGGGTCAGATCGAGAAAAGACCGGGAACGGAAGGGATCGGGCCAGGCCGGGGCCGGGTGGGGGCGGCGCAGGCTGGGCGCAGGCTCGCGGTCCAGCTACGCAGGTGCCCCTGTCCCCTCCCGGCCCCCGTTCTCTGGGCTCGCGGCGCTTTGCGCCCAAGGGAACAGGAGGGAAGGGAGCGAGCCTCAGCAAACCCCAAGCGCGGCCTCTACTCCGCTGGGCGCTGCCATCTTGTGTGAGAAAGGGTGGGGCAAGAGGCATGTCAAGGAGGGAGGGGCGACGAACTCTGGCCAATCGGTGAGACTCAACCACAGAAAACATCGAGCGTTCATTGGTCCGTTTGAACGGCCCCCAAACATATTCAGTGCTTTACAGAGGTGGGGCGGAAACAGATTGAAATTCCCGCCCCCTTGAGGCGGGGATTGGTCAATTGAAGGGCCGAGGTGAATTGCCCCAGCCCCGCCCCCTAAAGGAGCAGGACTCTGTGTGCAGTTGTGTCAGACTGCGACTCCACGGACTGTGGTCTGCCAAATTTCTCTGTCCATGGGATTCCTAAGCAAGAATGCTGGAGTGGGTTGCCATTTCCTACTCCAAGGGATCTTCCTGACCCAGGGATCGAACCCGCGTCTCTTGAGTCTCCTGCATTGGCAGGTGGATTCTAAAGGAACGGGACTTTGGACTGGCCTATTACGGGCGCTTTCTTTCTCTTCTCCTCTAGTCTTTTTTTGATTTTTTTTAAAGTCTGGAGTGGTGGTCACTGTTCCGAACCAGGCTTTAGGATTGCACCGCCTCCACAGCCAGACTCAGTCACTTGTCCTCCTCCATTCATCCGTTTTCTCCGTCGTGTACTGAGCTGCTACACAGGCACTGGGGATGCAAAAAATGTTTAAGACCTGCCTGCTCACAAGCAGTGTAAGGGGAAACAGATTGTGATAGGGGATTCCCAAGCTGCTATTTCCAAACTGTTTCCTCAAGCTCTGTCACGTTTTCTCAGCATCCTCAGGAGATTACCTCATTGTCAGTAAGAAAAAGAGGTCACAGGCCGGAAATAGCTCACACTCCTAGCCCAGGCCCTATTCATTTGTTTACTTAAACACCTGGGCAGCCTTAGTAGTGGCCTCAAAATTTTATCCCTTATAAAAATATTCAAATAATATTCAAAATATCTAAGATCCTATCCCGAATACATTGAGAGCCTGGTGTTCTCTACTAAAGCCAAGGATACTTGGGGGTCTGAGCCTCCCCCTGGCCTCTATTGCTTTAATTTCCTGCTTGCATTTGTCCACTGAAAACAATGCACAACAAGAAAGTTGTGAGTTAAGTTTTACTTAGGGTAAAACGAGGACTATAGGCCAGCAGACAGTCTCTCGGATAGTTCTGAGGAACACAGAAGAGGTAAGAGGGGAGCTGAATATATATACGTAATTTTGGTAGGTAATTGGGCAGACGTGCAATCTTTTCACATATGTTTTTACAGAAGGCTGCTGCTGGTCAAAGGAAGTTTGCTGCTAGTCATGAGAAGCAGATATCTCCATTAATGATTGTAGTGCTTTTTTAGATATAAGAAGGTGCAAGAATTTGGGTTCATAAAATCTCCTGAAAATAACTATCTGAAGGCCTGTTCTGCCTGTTTTTCCCAAAGCACAGAGTGCCTCATTTCTGCTCTTGGTTCTGAGTTCCCTTCAGGGTATGTCAAAGTTCAGTGACTGGTGGCTAGTGACAGTTTTTAGTTGGCACATTAAACTCTTTTTAAACTGTCTAAGACTTCTTCTTAAACTGTCTCCATCACCCCACTCTGGACACTGCCTGAATCCTTTCTTTCCCAAAGCACCACTGATTCAAGGCTGAAATATTCTGCACACCTTTCTGAGACAGGAGGCTCCCGGTACAGGTTAGAACATAGTGCAATTTCTAAACGCCCCTGGTTTTTCTCTAGCTTCTCTCACATCTGTCAGGCCCCAACTTCATGTTTTCTCTGAGACATGTTTTCCCTTTGTCTTCCTCTTCTTTTTGAGATTTCCCCTCTTTCTCGAGCCACCAGACTCCAACTTTCCATTGCACTTATTTATTTATTTCTACTGCACTGGATCGGCATTTCTACATGCAGGCTCTCTCTAGTTGCAGTGCTCGGGCTTCTCATCGATGTAGCTTCTCTTGTTGCCCAGTATGGGCTCTGGGGCCTGTGGGCTTCAGTAGTTGTGGAGCCCGGGCTTAGTAGTTGCAGCTCACAGGGTTAGTTGCCCCTTGTCATGTGGATCTTCTGGGACTAGGGATCGAACCCATGTCCCCTACATTGGTAGGCAGATTCTTAACCACTGGACCCCCAGGGAAGTCCTCCACTGTTGTTTGATATATAGAATAGTCTGTTTCTACCCCCAATTCCCTCTAAACTTTAGCCACAAAATGCTCATTTCTGTACACAAAGGAGAATAATATAAAGATTTTTTAACCTTCTGCCCATATCACAGTCTGTTGTGGTTGCTGGTGGTTTGTTTGTTTGTTTTCATTTTCCCCTAATCTGAAATCTTAGTGAAAATGCCCATCTCCTCTTCAAGATACTTGATCCCACCACCCATAACCTGTCCTCTTCAAAAATTTTGCTTGTCCAATGAATACTATTGTGCTTTTAATCTATCTTCCTGAAGCACTTGACACCAATGACTTTCTCCACCCTTGGTCTCTGGACCTTACCCTCTCCTGTCTTCTTTCTATGCTCACCATGGCCCCCTCTCCTCTCTACCAATGATTCCCAAATCTCTGTCTTCAGCCTGAATTTGTCTTTCAAAGTTCAGGTTCCAGCTGCTTCCTGAACAGCTGCTGGATAGCCTACTGGTGCTTCAAACTCGATGTGTCCAAAATCAAACTCAGAAAATTTGCTGTGCCTACACTGTGTATACTTAACCAGCCAGCTTTCTGCACCGAGAAAGACCTTGAAGTTGGTAGGATCCTCTAAGACAGCATTTCCATTAGCCTGGGACCAAGGCCTCACCTTTGTGATCTGAGACATCCTTAAACAAGACACAACCTTTGACTCTGTTGGCATTCCAGCAGTGGACAGCCAGAGGTTACCTGTGGTCAACATTCTTTGGGTAAATTACTGTGGGTGAATTACTCCAAAACGCTCTCCATTCCTATGCTAGAAATATAAAGTACGATGTGACCACAGAGCAAATGAAGTGCTGGGATGCCACCCCCCTCCCCACCACTGCTTGGGAAAACCAAGGCACTTCTTGATTCTGAGAGGTTGTAAACACTCCCTTTGAGGTGATCATTGTGGTTTGGACTTAAGCACTATCTCTACTGACTTGATAATATTTCTTTCTCTTCCAGGACTATGTTTCAGATAACAGCTAGTTCAAACCCACTGTTGCCAAAGCAGGGGTCATCTCTATTTGAAGATATTTTGTAATGTTTATTTTTATTTATTTGGCTGCTCTGGGCCTTAGTAGCAGCATGTGGGAACTAGTTCCCTGACCAGGGATCAAACCCAGGTCCCCTGCACTGGGAGAATGAAGTCTTAGCCACTGGACCACCAGGGAAATCCCCATCTTCTATTTGGAGGCTGGAAGACTCAAGAGTATTGGTCAAAAGAGCTAACACCAGGCTTCTCTGGTAGTCCAGTGATAATCTACCTGCCGATACAAGATACGTGGGTTCAATCCCTGATCCGGGAAGATCCTACATGTCACGGAGCAACTAAGCCCATGTGCCACAGCTATTGAGCCTGAGCTCTAGAGTCTGGGACCCGCAACTACTGAAGCCCATGTGCCCTAGAGCCTGAACTCTGCAATATGAGAAGTCACTGCAACGAGAAGGCCATGCATTGCAGCTAGAGACTAGCTCCCACTCTCCGCAACTAGTGAAAAGTCTGTGCAGCAACGAAGACGCAGCCAGAAATACATAAATACATAATTAATTAAATAGATAAATAAAATTAAATTTAAAAAAGAAAGAACCAACAGCAACTGACTTTAGGGAGGAAGTTCAAATTGCTTATGAGTGTGAGAAAAAAATAAACCAGATCTGGAGAAAACTTTATGCCTGGAGGTGCTATCCTTGCAGAATTGTGTCATGGAAGTTATAGTGGTATGATCTAAAATGCTCGGGCATCTGCCCAGGGGCCTGCTGGAACAACAGCTGGTTTCTGCTGTTGTGCTAAGTGCAGGGCTTTTGTGCTGCTCGGTGAGAGATACGAGCTGGGACAACAGAGGGGGTTTTTAGAGGTTGTTCAGGCTTGAAGAGATGGGGTGAAACCAGAAAGACTGTCTAATTTAGGAGTTTTACTTTGTGGCGTTGTGTCTCCTATAATCCTCCCTTTTATCTTCCCATCATGTGTTCAGTAAAATCCATATCACTGCCATGGTCTTAAGAGTTTGATATTTTTTTCCTTTTTGATCTAATTTGGCTTTTTAATTATGCAGATCATTTACCAGATCCCCAAAGTCAAACTATATGAAAAGGTATATTCCTAAAAGGTTTGTGTCATGGTCTGTGTGTGGGTTGGAAAAGAGTTTCCAGATATGAGGCAGAATGAGAAGAGACTAAAGTTTATTAGAGTGGAAGAAACAGAACAGAGAGCTGGCTCAAGAGAAATCCAACCCCTTTCAAGGGCTAGTAGGCAATTTTATAGCCTCAAGACCAAGAAAATTCCTACTGGAAGGGTGACATTCAGTTCAGTTCAGTTCAGTTCAGTCACTCAGTCGTGTCCAATTCTTTGTGACCCCATGAATTGCAGCAGGCCAGGTCTCCCTGTCCATCACCATCTCCCGGAGTTCACTCAAACTCATGTCCATCGAGTCAGTGATGCCACCCAGCCATCTCATCCTCTGTCGTCCCCTTCTCCTCCTGCCCCCAATCCCTCCCAGCATCAGTCTTTTCCAGTGAGTCAACTCTTCGCATCAGGTGGCCAAAGTACTGGAGTTTCAGCTTTAGCATCAGTCCTTCCAAAGAACACCCAGGACTGATCTCCTTTAGAATGGACTGGTTGGATCTCCTTGCAGTCCAAGGGACTCTCAAGAGTCTTCTCCAACACCACAGTTCAAAAGCATCAATTCTTCGGCACTCAGCTTTCTTCACAGTCCAACTCTCACATCCATACATGACCACTGGAAAAACCATAGCCTTGACTAGACAGACCTTTGTTGGCAAAATAATGTCTCTGCTTTTTAATATGCTGTCTAGGTTGGTCATAACTTTCCTTCCAAGGAGTAAGAGTCTTTTACTTTCATGGCTGCAATCACCATCTGCAGTGATTTTGGAGCCCTCCAAAATAAAGTCTGACCCTGTTTCCACTGTTTCCCCATCTATTTCCCATGAAGTGATGGAACCAGAGGCCATGATCTTCGTTTTCTGAATGTTGAGCTTTAAGCCAACTGTTTCACTCTCCTCTTTCACTTTCATCAAGAGGCTTTTTAGTTCCTCTTCACTTTCTGCCATAAGGGTGGTGTCATCTGCATATCTAAGGTTATTGATATTTCTCCCGGCAGTCTTGCTTCCAGCTTGTGCTTCTTCCAGCCCAGTGTTTCTCATGATGTATTCTGCATATAAGTTAAATAAGTAGGTTGACAATATACAGCCTTGACATACTCCTTTTCCTATTTGGAACCAGTCTGTTGTTCCATGTCCAGTTCTAACTGTTGCTTCCTGACCTGCATACATTTTCTCAAGAGGCAGGTGAGGTGGTCTGGTATTCCCATCTCTTGAAGAATTTTCCACAGTTTGTGGTGATCCACACAGTCAAAAGTTTTGGCATAGTCAATAAAGCAGAAATAGATGTTTTTCTGGAAATCTCTTGCTTTTTCAATGATCCAGCGGATGTTGGCAATTTGATCTCTGGTTCCTCTGCCTTTTCTAAAACCAGCTTGAACATCAAGAAGTTCACGGCTCACGTACCGCTGAAGCCTGACTTGGAGAACTTCGAGAATTACTTTACTAGCGTGGCATTTGTGATTGGTTAAGATGCTATAGGCGTTTCCCTGGTGGCTCAGATGGTAAAGAATCTGCCTGCAGGAGATGCAGGCTTGATCTATCCCCTGGAGAAGGGAATGGCTACCCAACCACTCCGGTATTCTTGCCTGGAGGATTCCAGGGACAGAGGAGCCTAGCCAGCTTACAGTTCATGAGATCACAAAGAGTTAGACACCACTGAGCAACTAACACTTTCACTTTTTAGGATGCACTGGGTGGGTATTTTACCTAATATGGGGTCAGGGAGAAAAGTTATGACCAACCTAGATAGCATTTTCAAAAGCAGAGACATTACTTTGCCGACTAAGATCCATTTAGTCAAGGCTATGGTTTTTCCTGTGGTCATGTATGGATGTGAGAGTTGGACTGTGAAGAAGGCTGATCGCCGAAGAATTGATGCTTTTGAACTGTGGTGTTGGAGAAGACTCTTGAGAGTCCCTTGGACTGCAAGGAGATCCAACCAGTCCATTCTGAAGGAGATCAACCCTGGGATTTCTTTGGAAGGAATGATGCTAAAGCTGAAACTCCAGTACTTTGGCCACCTCATGCGAAGAGTTGACTCATTGGAAAAGACTCTGATGCTGGGGGGGATTGGGGGCAGGAGGAGAAGGGGACGACCGAGGATGAGATGGCTGGATGGCATCACTGACTCGATGGATGTGAGTCTGAGTGAACTCCGAGAGATGGTGATGAACAGGGCGGCCTGGCGTGCTGCGATTCATGGGGTCGCAAAGAGTCGGACACGACTGAGCGACTGAACTGAACTGAACTGGGGTCAGGGAAATGGCTAGTTTAGATCCGAAGGCTTATGGCTGCGGTAGATATAGGGCTCCGTCAGTGGCAGAGATTTCTGTCCTGTGACCTGGGTTTAGGGCTCCACAGTTTGCTCTTACCCTGGCCCCTCCACCCTGTTCCCTTCGAGTAACACCCTAAGCCCCACAAATCGCAAACACACTGAAAACTGTTTTCCTCTCTCAATCGGCATCCGAGGCTTGGCACTGGTACAGGAGAACCCCAACCCTAAACATCGGCTCTAGTAATAACACTGTTCAGGCCCAGAGAAGCACTTCACATCTCATAACCCATGTCATGGAAACATGAGGTGACTGTATCCAAATGCCACAAAGTTCTATGGTTTGTGCCAGAGGAGGATTTCAGCCACTGAAGCACTTAGGGAAGAAAAGAAATACATTAATTAACTAGTCAAATCCTCTTGCTTTTCCTCCTATTCCAATTTGTGGTTCCAGAAGTACTCAGAAATTAATGTGGTATGTGCAATAGTGGCTGAGGAACATTTGTAATATTAATTCATATTTTTAAAAATTTGTCTATATATGAGTCTAGGTGAAACATGCTCGCGATTTTATTGGCTTTAATCCTATTCAGATTTACAGGAAGGACTGAAGAAAAGCAACTTATGATTTTAGGCATTGATTTAAAAGGATGTTGAAGGTAAGTTGATAATGCGATTAACACGGTTAGTAAAAATAAAGATGAACAAGGTCATTTTTTTCACTGAAAATTCATAAACATTTTTTTGTGCCATATGCCATGTATGGCACATAGTTATTTGTTACTATGACCTGACCTCAATTGTGGTCATCATGGCTTTCTTTGGAACATTAAAAAGATTATATACAGAATTTTCTGGATCTTCCCAAAGATGAAATATCTTAGGAAAACACATATCACATTTGACTTTACAACACTCTTGGACACATGATGAGAATATTGGCTAAATGCTATTAAAACAAGTAGACTTAATTAACACATGGTACTAAAAGAACTTGAAGAGTTAAGCAAAACAACAGAAAACTCTCAGTTTCCACATGGTCGCAAGTGGAAAATGAAATTATTCTTGAATGTGTGCTACCCACAGATATTTGAGAGGGACTGTTTCTTAATAATATTGACAAAAGTTTAACAAATCTAAACCTAAGTCTGATTGTTTTAGTTTCTTTGTTTTTTCACAATTGATGAGCTAATACTAATACATTATTATTACTAACTGAAGCCCATAGTTTACATTAGTGTTCACTGTTAATGTGGTACATCCTATACGGACTTTCCTGGTGGTCCAGTGGCTAAGACTCCAAGTTCCCAGTGCAGGGGGGTGGAGCTTTATACCTGGCCAGGGAACTAGATTCCAAATGCCCCAGCTGAAGATCCCACATGCTGCAGTGAAGATCCAGCACAGCCATATACATAAATAAAAATAAATATTTTTAAAAACCTGAAATCTGCGGTAGATCCTACGGGTTTTGACAGATGTATTATACCATGGCCTACCATTCCAATATCATGCAAAGTATTTTCCCTGCCCTAAAATTCCGCTGTGCTCCACAGGGATGACCCTTTCCTGCCTCCCCTCCAGCCCCACTTCGTGGCCATCACTGATCCTTTTGCCATCTTCTTCGTTTTGTCTTTTCCAGAATGTCATGTCACTGGAATCATGCAGTATGTAGTCTTTTCAAATTATCTTCTTAGCAATAAACATTCAGGCTTCCCCCATGTCTTTTTGTGACTTGAGAGCCCACTTCTTTTTAATCCCTGCATAATATTCCATTGTATGGATGCAGCCACCAGTTTGTTTACTCATTCTCCTATTAAAGGACATTGCGATTGTTTCCAAGTTTTGACAATTATGAATAAATCTGCTATAAACATCCATGTGGAGGTTTTGTGTAGAACTAAGTTTTCAGTTCATTTGGGTGAATACCAAGGAGCGTGATTAATGGATCTTATAGTAAAGGCATGTTTCACTTTATAATAAACTTCCAAACTGTTTTCCAAAGTGGCTGTGCCACTTTGCATTCCCATCAGAAATGAGTGAGAGTTCCTGTCACTCCACATGCTCTCCAGCACTTGGTGTTGCCCGTGGTTTTGATCTTTAGCTATTCCAATAGGTGTGCATTTCATCTCACTGTTTTAATTTGCAATTCCCCAGGCTTCCCTGGTGGCTCAGACTGTAAAGAATCTGCCTGCAATGCAGGAGATATAAGAGACATGGGTTTGATCCCTGAGTCGTGAAAATCCCTTGGAGGAGGGCATGGCAACCCTCTCCAGTATTCTTGCCTGGAAAATGCCCTGGACAGAGGAGTTGGTGGGCTACAGTCCATGGGGTTGCAAAGAGTCAGACACACTGAAAAGACTGAGTTCAGCAAAGCACTCGCCACTACTGAACTGTATGTTTAAAAATGGCAAAGCAGTGAAATTTTACAAATTTTTTTTATCACAATTAAAGAAACAAACAAAAAACTCTACCTATGCTTTTACCTTTTGACCCAGAAATCCACCTCTAGGAATGTACCGTTAAGACACATTCAACAAAATGAAAATTTATTGTCACATTATTTAAAATTGCAAAATACTGGAAATTGTTTTTGGCCCCACCTGTATGGATTGTGGAATCTTAGTTCTTGGACCACAGCAGTGAGAGCGCCAAGTCCTAACCACTGGACCATCAGGGAATCCTCTTGTGCCATTTTGACTTTTAGAAGCATGTTAATCTCCTACACACTTAAAATATTAAACTAAATCAAAATATGAGAAAAAAAGAAACTGAATGCAAACAGAAACAAATGGACCCAGCTGAATTTCATGTGAGTGATATAACCACATGGCAAGGAGGGAAGTATACCCTGTGTCTCAGATGGTAAAGAATCTGCCTGCAATGCAGGAGACCCGGGTTCTGTCCACGGGCCAGGAAGATCCTCTGGAGAAGGGAATGGCAATCCAAGCCGGTGTTCTTGCCTGGAGAATCCCATGGCCAAAGAGCCTGGTGGGCTACAGTCCGTGGGGTCACAAAGAGTTGGACATGACTGGACGACTAACAGTACACCATACACCCTCAGCCTGGGGGAAGTAAAGACCTCTTGAACTCACTTTACTAGGCTTACTTTTTATAGTGTACGACAATTTTGAAATATTGCTGGGAGCCAGAGTTCTTCGTTTGGAAAAAGGGAGACATAAATATGAAATACAGGAAGGTAGAGAACCCCATGAAACTGGACCAAAATTGTAAGTTACCAGTATAAACTCATGCTTTCTATAATAATAATATATATATTAGATATACTATATGTTAGCTTAGATGTATTATATACATAGTATATGTGATTATGTGTGTCCATTGAAAGAACTTAGAAGCAATAAAACCCTAGTAGCGAGAAGCATACCTAGTACTCAGATGTTGGTTTCTACCATTCCCCGCTAAGAGAAACAGGGTTCCTGGGGAAAGAGTTGATTATAGTGGCTGAGACAGAGAAGGTAGAAGGTTGAAAATTCTGCCAGAAATTAAGTAGCACCAAAAATTATGGGTCAGGGGCCAGCAGACTGGGGGTGGGGGTGGCTGTGTCAGAGGATGCCGAAGCCAGATCAAAGGTGGCCACATCTGGGTTGATTTCAGCATCAAAATGAATAAGGACCGTAATGGAATAAACCCACTGAATAAAATAGGAGTCCATGAATCCAAATATATTACAAAGAATATAAATAAAAAACTAGAAAGGAGGGCTCTTGTTTACAATGGAACACTGAGTGATACAGAAGGAGGGAGGCTGACGGGCGAAAATTGTCATTTCAAACCGTCAGAGTGACTTTCCGAGGGGTCCAGTGGTGAAGACACTGCAGTTCTAATGCAGGGGGTGCAGGTTCAATCCCTGGTTGGGGAATTAAGGTCCCACATGCTGTGGGGTATAGCCAAAAATTTTAAAAAATCATAATAAATAAAGCCACCATGGTAAAAATTGGTTCAGACCGGAACCATTACAGGATGCTAACGTATGTATTACTTATACAATATTTCAGCCTGAGTTGCATAACCCTACTTCATGCACAAGATTACACCAGACAAACCCGGATTGACAAATATGAAAGCAACGTCTGAGGAACCGTTGCAGATTATAGGGAAATAATGAGACCTGAAAACTAAAGACGGTAGAGAAAACTGGACTGCATCCTATTCTAGAGGTAAAAGACCAACACCACAGTGGACGTTTGGAACTCTTGTCAAACTGGAATATGGATTATAGACTAATGTTTTGTATCAGTTTAAATCTTCTAAATTGGATAACCGTATTGTGGTTATATGGGACGATATTCTTCTTCTCAGGAAATATTGAAGTATAAAGGGACCTACGAGCACACTACATGCAATCTACTTTCATGATTTAGAATAATTATACATATGTACAGTACTCTTGCCTGGAAAATCCCATGGACGGAGGAGCCTAGTAGGCTGCCGTCCACGGGGTCGCAAAGAGTCAGACACGACTGAGCGACTTCACTTTGACTTTTCACTTTCATGCATTGGAGAAGGAAATGGCAACCCACTCCAGTATTCTTGCCTGGAGAATCCCAGGGATGGGGGAGCCTGGTGGGCTGCCGTCTATGGGGCTGCACAGAGTCGGACACGACTGAAGTGACTTAGCAGCAGCAGCAGCACACACATCAAATAAAAATTTTTCGTTAAAATTTAATATAAATTTCAATTTAGAGAGAATAAAAAAGCAAAATCTGGGGAATTCCTTGGTGGTGCAGTGGTTAGGACTCTGAGCTTTCACTGCTGAGAGTGTGGGTTCAAATCCTTGGTGGAGGGACTAAGATCCCACAAGCCAGGTAGCTTGGCCAAAAAAGAAAAAAGCAAAATCTGTGCAAAACATTAATAATCATCTTTGATTCTAAGTAAAGAGTATACAGGGAGTCTACACTATCTCTGCAATCTTTCTGAATGTTTGAAATTATTTCAAAATAATATTAAATATATAAATTTTAAATATATAAAATATATAAAATTAAATATATAAATAAAATTAAATATATAAAAAGAGAAGCTAAAACAAGGAAATAAAAATGCTTGCAAGGGCATAAAGGAAAAGACTCACATGCAAATAATCCCCAAACTAATTTCTCTTGAGACTAACTTCTGGCCAAGTTCAAATTACAGCTTCAATTGCAGAGAGCTTTTAAGAAATGTAACAAAATAGTACTCTGGTGTTTTTTTTTTAATAAGAGCTCAGCATTGAATAATTTGCAAACAGTAAAATTTAAACACCAAATGGATCTAGATATTACTTTAAAGGCTGTTGAAAATTATTATGATAAAGACTTACATGATGAAAAAGTATTTTCAGGGATAAAATATTTATTATCTGTGACTCCTTTATAATGTTTAAATGTGAGGTGCAAAATTTATGATTCAGTTCTGAATCCAAGTATTGCTTTAAAATTGTTATTAATAATTTCAGTTTGGCACAACGTTTCTCTAAATTGAAATTTATTTTTTAAAACAGCTAAAAACAACAACTCAAGAAAAGTAAATTAACTCGGCATTGCTAACAATAGAATATGCATTATGAGATTTTTATTATACAAAGTAATTAGGGATTTTGCCAAAATGAAGACAAGAACATTTTATTTAATGGAATATTATATAATAACTTATGAGTTGCACGTGACTTTATTATCCATCCAAACGTTGCTGGCCCTTCTTGAGGACACCAGGCATGCATGATGAAAATTAAGTTAAATTATCTTGAATATTTTGCTGACTTTAAGTCATACAAAAACTGTGCCATTACATATCTTTTAATTTTGTCATTAGAAAGCTTATTTGTCAAGGTAAGAGGGCAGAGCATGTTAAAGAGTTAGCTAGCCTTCTAATTGTTCTTGCCTGGAGAATCTCAGGGACAGGGGAGCCTGGTGGGCTGCCGTCTGTGGGGTCGCACAGAGTCGGACACAACTGATGTGACTTAGCAGCAGCAGCAACAGCATCCTTCAAATAATTCAAACAGCTTGACATACACTATGTGAACCTTCATTTATATCTGATCTGGCCACACAAGTATTGGAGGTTTTGGTCCTTTAATTACTTCTATTTGAAAGTACAAATAGATGTTGATCATATGATAATATTTATCTATTTTTATACAAAAGGTAACATTCCACATATAGCACTATATATCAAGCTTTTAAATTTAGAACTATATTCCACACCAACCATACCTTAATAAAAATGTCAATAAGCCTCAAATAAATAAATAAAATTATATTCCAGTGATCATTCCATATCAACATATAGGGAGTGTCCTTATCCTTCTAACAGCTGCGAAGTACTCCACTGAGTGGACTTAATTCAAGGATTGCAGATAGGGGACTCAGAAGTGTTGTGTTCCATCTCAAGTCAGATGTGGTAGGGAGACAAGGCTGCCAAGAGAATCTCAGTCATGGTGGGTGAGATAAGGGACCAGATTCCTCCCAAGCTTATGTTTTATTCTAGTGTGAAGCTTTTATGATCAGATGCATTGGCATGTTCAAAGTTAAAATAAGGCGATACCCCAGGTACAGCAGGTATAACCCAGGTAAGCAGCAGCCTCCCCAGAAGCGGCTGGATGTTTCCAACCTCAGTCACCAAGAGACAGGACAGATCTGGGAGGGGAGAGAGGACCTTAGAAAGTGGAACTTTTGGGGGGACTTCCCTGGTGGTCCAGTGGCTAAGACTCCATCCACGCTTCCAAAGCAGGAGGCCTGGGCTGATCCCTAGTCAGGGAGCTAGATCCCACAAGTTGCAATTTTAAAAAGATCCTGCATGCTGCACCTAAAAAAAAAAAAAGGTCCCGCATTTGGCAACGAAGATCTCGCCTGAGGCAACTAAGACCTGGCACAGCCTAATTCATTAGTTAAAAAAAAGAAGAAAAATGAGACCTTTGGTTCTGTCCCTCTGTGCCTGAACTCAGATGGATCTAAACTGATTGGCAGGAGTTCCCCTGCTCGAAACCGTTTATACACACCCTGTTATACTAAACCATTTATCAGAGTCTACAAATCCTCTGTAATTTGGCCTCTGCTGCTGCTGCTAAGTCGCCTCAGTTGTGTCGGACTCTGTGCAACTCCATAGATGGCAGCCCACTCAGCTCTCCCATCCCTGGGATTCTCCAGGCAAGAATACTGGAGTGGGTTGCCATTTCCTTCTCCAATACCTGAAAGTGAAAGTGAAGTCGTGTCAGACTCCTAGCGATCCCATGGACTGCAGCCTACCAGGCTCCTCCATCCATGGGACCTTCCTGGCAAGAGTACTGGTTTGGGTTGCCATTGCCTTCTCCGTCCAGTTGCCAACTCAGTGGCCTCATCCCTCACTAAATTTATTCCTCCCTTGCAGGATAAGAACCAACCACTAGCCGCCTCCTGCACAGGATGCTACCATACTCTATTTACCCGGTTATCTGCCATTATCCCTTAAAATGAAGCTAGGTGTCAACTCTTCCAGGAAGCCTTCCTTGGCCACCTAAGGTTGAGTTAAGTAACTGTATGCATTTGTGCACCCTAGTACTTGCACATTATATTCTAATTGTTTACTTGTCAGTCCCCCTCACTAGGGCTTCCCCAGTGGCTCAGCATTCACAAACCTGCCTGCAGCGCAAGAGAGACAGGTTTGATCCCTGGGTCAGGAAGATCCCCTGGAGGAGGGCATGGCAACCCACTCCAATATTCTTGCCTGGTAAAATCCTGTGAACAGAGGAGCTTGGCAGGCTATAGTTCATGGGGTCACAAAGAGTCGGACACGACTGAAGCCACGGAGCACGCATTCCCTCACTAGAGTACAAACCTCTTAAGCCCATGAACCTTGTCTTAATTATGATCCCATCCTCCGCCCCCAAGCTTAGTATCTGACACACGACATCCTAGTTCAATGATGAGACTGAGAAAGGAGCTGCCACAATGCCCTTTTCCTTCAAAGCAAACCCTCTCTGTGCACACGTCACCTCTATTTGTACCGCAGTGTTGGCATCACTCAAGAAGAATTGAAATGAAGCCTAAGACTCTGGCTTCTCCAACTGATCAATTCTGTCTTTCCATCCCCCCATCCTACCTGCTTTCCGTGAGATGAGAGAACAATTTAAGTTAGGGGCACCAGGGGGCGCTCTCAGGCAAGAAGAAATAGAGAAACCCCTCTGCTGCTGCTAAGTCGCGCCAGTCGTGTCCGACTCTGTGCGACGCCATAGATGGCAGCCCACCAGGCTCCCCCGTCCCTGGGATTCTCCAGGCAAGAACACTGGAGTGGGTTGCCATTGCCTTCTCCAGAGAAACCCTTCAGTTCAGTTCAATTGCTCAATCTGACTCTGCAACCCCATAGACTGTAGCACGCCAGGCCTCCCTGTCCATCACTAACTCCCAGAGCCTACTCAAACTCATGTCCATCCTGTCCATGATGCCATCCAACTATCTCAGCCTCTGTCGTCCCTTTGTCTTCCTGTCTTCAATCTTTCCCAGCATCAGGGTCTTTCCCAATGAGTCATTTTTTCGCATCAGGTGGCAGGCTGGACTGACTCCCTTTGGGATGATTCCCTTTAGGATGGAGAAAGCCTTATAAACCTCAATTCCAATTTCGTCACATCATTGCTCAAGAATTTGCAGTGGGTCCCCACTGCCTCTTCTATCTTTAGATCCAAGTTCCTCCCCCGTGACTTTACCCCACCTCTTCTGCCCAACCTTTCCTGTGGATGCACCCTCTACCCTCTTGAATCTCTAGTGAGCCGTTTAACGCTTTATTTTAGCACCAGCTGTTTGTATGAAGGTGGTGCCAATAGGTGGTAGCAGTGGCTGAAGCTCTCCTCAAGACACTCTAAGCAAACATACAATGAAAGTGAAAGCAGTGAGCTGGCTATGCAAACAGCAATTCATGTCTGCCAGCCTCCCCACATCAGCCTGACCTTCTAGGCAGATACTGATGCTGAAACTCTTTAATACCGAAGAAGCAGTTGTCACTGTGTGTGTCCCTGTCTTCAGTCTCACCCTTCCTCTCCTTGTCTGTGCCACTTGCTCTGCTTGGAATGATCTAGCCTCATTCCTCCCCTATCTAAACTTGACTTTTCGCTGGAGCCTCCACCCTTCCAGAAAGGCTTTCCTGGCTAGTGCAGGCACCGTCCATAGATGTTCCCTCTTATGAATCCCTGTTGCATTTCCTGTTTATACCACATAATTCGTTGGTATTCAATCTGTTGCTTTCTTTTCCATGATGTGTTTACTTAATCCAGCTGTAAATTATCACAGGTAGGGGGCCCATATTTGGGAGTTGGATCAATCTTGCTTCAACTTTTAGTTCCTTGGAGTGATCAAAAAGTTCTGGAACTAGACAAGGGTGATGACTGCATAACATTGTGAGCATGTTTGATGCCACTGACTTGTACATTTAAAGTGGTTAAAAGGGTAAGTTTTAGGTTATGAGTATTTTACCACACTGAGAAAAATGTAGCTCCATTACTCACAGGCTGTGCGACTTTAGGTCATTAACTCTTTTCACTTCAGTTTCCTCATTTTTTGTTGCAAAGATCAAGATAAACATTAGCAATGAAAATGACCCTTAAGTCATGGCTGAGTTGTACAGGCCTGTGAAAATATTAGCTATGAGTAGCTTCTTCTCTCATTCTGAGCACTGCCATGTCCCTTCTCAACAGTCACTGGTTTGGCCACTCACCCAAGATTAGTTAATCAAGTGGCAGGGAGATCTCAAAGCCACCAATTCCTTCATGGAGTTTACAGCCGGGTATTGGAGACAAGCGCTTCTGTGGTGGCTTGGCTGGTAAAAGAATCCACCTACAATGCAGGAGATGTGGGTTCGATCCCTGGGTCAGGAATCCCTGGAGGAGGGCATGGCAACCCACTCCAGTACTCTTGTCTGGAGAATCCCACGGACTGAGGAGCCTGGCGGGCTACAGCCCACGGGGTCACAAAGAGTCAGACACGACTGAAGGGACTGGGCACATGTGCATGCTCACACACGGGGGACCAGAGGTGAACTAGCTCTGCCTAGTGTGATCGGGACATAGAAGGAAGGTGCCAGGGAGAACGCAGGCCCAGTCTGACCTGGTCTGGGGATTTTCTCTGACTCCAAATCCTGTGTTCTCGCCACTTTTCAAGTTCCCTTGAGGCCGCGGACCCTGGAGACAGGGTTCAGCGTCTCTCTCCCCCCAGCTTGCTGTTCCCTTCCCCCCACCTCTCTGGCAACCTCCAAGGCCAGCTGTGGCAACAACAGAAGGGGTCACAGGCCCTGCCAGAGTGCGGTGGAACAAGGCTCCCCTGCTCCGGGGCTCTCCCTGGGTTGTTCATAGCTCTAGGTGTCTCCAGGGGTGTAGCAGAATCTGGGATCACTAGGCTTCCTATAGGCTCCTCTCGGTAGACTAGCTGGCCGTTCCTCAGGGACAACTCAAAGTCAAAATTTAAACAGCTCTCTGGGGACACTCCTCCTCCTGGGTGGTGGTATTTTGGGGAGCGGATGTGAACTTCCCCGAGGGGGAGAAATGTAGGCTCCCAGCTTCCGGCCCTTTGCCCTCCTCCTGCCCCCAGCTTGCTCTGTTCTCCAAATTTAGGATGGGAGGAAGAAGTGGGAAGACGTTTGGGTCCTCAGAGGCCAGAGAGCAGAGACCCAGGACCAGAAGCAAGACAATCCTTTATCATAGCTGACAGGAGCCCCCAGCCCTGCCCGAGGCTGAAATCCTGGCTGGATCATCCTCCCCTCCCCTCCATCAGAGGTCACTGCCCACCCTCCACCCCCGGAGGCAGTGCTCAGGGACTCCCCATGTCGTGTGGCTCTCTCCCCAAACTCCACCCGACTCCCACACTCAACTCAGCTCCCCCTCCTTTTCCCAAAGCAGAGACCGAATCACCTCTACCGGCCCTCGCTGGGAAAGGCCTGGAGACTGGATTTGGGGCTTCCGGAGAGCCCCCAAGGTCCCCTGCCTGAGCCCCTCCCCGCCCAGCCCGCAGCAGCCTGAGCATTTATGGTAATGTTTGGATTGGGGCAAGCTCAGCCGGATGCCCCGCCTTCCCCGGGCAGGACCTGGGATCCCCTGGGCTGAGGCCTCGGGTGCTGGAGGGCAGCCCACGTGGAGAGGGAGAGGGCCCTGGGGTCGGAGAGGACTAGAGGGGACAGTCCAGGCCCGAGGGACAGCTCAACAGGGCTGGGGACTAGGACGGGAGGGATGGGTCCCCCTCTGCACACCGCACTCACTGCGAACCCTCCCTCTGGTTTATGGGTGCCTAATCCCCAGGAAGAGTCCCCATGTGGCCACATCCTCTTTTCCCTCTCTCCCCCCACCCCCTTAGCAGGGAAGGGGCTGGGAGAGGCCGGCAGCTCCCAGGGGAGTCGCTGGAATGCTGGGAGCCTGGGAACGGACCCTGCAGTGTCCCTGGGAAAGCCAGGCTGTGGGAATCCCACCCACAGCCCCCTCCCCAGGATGTGACACCGGATGCCAGAGACAGATCCCACCTCCCCAAGACGGGGCTTCTGGGAGAGTGGGAAAACCCCCCTGTCCCAGCCCCAGCCTGGCTCGACCCCGGAGTTCAGTAGGCCAGCTGTGATGGAGACGCCCCCTCCCGCGCCCGCCTCTCCCCCACCGGCTCTGATATAATCCCGGTCATTGTGCCACCTCCCCTCCCCCGCCCCTTCTCTGGACCCCTGTACAATGGGGCCTTTGCCTCCTCCAGCACTCAGGGTGGAGATGAACTCACTGACGGTTTCTCCAAGTTTAAAAATAGCCCCTCCCATCTCCCCCCGCCCCACCCACCACCAGCAGCACAGGTCACCCTCCTCCTCTCCCACGGCGTTTCTGGGGCGCGGCTCAGTCCAGGCAGGCCACATCTCCTTCCTGCCTGGAGTCAGGTGCGAAGGACACGGGTGAGACCACGTCCGGCCAAGACGGTCCCACCCTTTTCACTCCCTTAGCACAGTCTCCTCCCAGCTCAGAGCCCCCGACACTGGAAAAAAGTCTCTTACCTCCCCTCCAAAGACTCAGACTGAACCCTATTTTTAGGCCAGGCATGGGGGGATTCCCAGCCTCAGTCATGGCCAATATTGCTGGCCGACCCCCTCCAGCCCATAGTGCCTTCTCTTACTGCAGATGTAAACTTGTCTTTATCAGCTTCCTTCCTCTGCTCAGCCTGCCCTTCTCATATCCTCCTGGTTAAGGCTCCTCCACCGGAGGGGGTTGGTGGGAGACCACTGTACCCACTATGAGAGAGGACTCCTGGGTTTAATCTCACCCCAGCAGGGCTAACCCCCCGGGGCAGGACTAGCCTTGTCTTTTTACCTCTACCTCCACGTGGGGGATGGGGGTGGTCCCACATTGTACAATGAAATGAAAGCCCCCACTCACCCCAGAGACAGCAGTTGAGGGACTCAGACCGTGGCCACCACCCCTCGCAGCCTCAGTTTCTCTACCTGTGATCAGACTTACACCCGAGACACACCAAGGGCCTTCTGCGCCCCCTGGGTCTGCCATGAGCGTGAAGAAGGCTGCCTTCCTACCCATTCCTTCTGGAGAGAAATGAGGCAGGGAACTGAGGGCTCTGGTCTGGGGCTCTGCTGATCCTGGCCTGCATCTGGGCAAGGCTGCCTCCACCGAGTCCAGGCACAACAGTGTCTGCAGATGGAAAGCCCACAGTGGCCTCCTTGGCGCTCCCCTTCTGCTGGACCTCCATCCTCTCTCGCTGAAAGTTCTTCCCCGTCTGCTTCCTCTCTTTCCTGCAGATGCCCATCCCAGACACCCTCCACCTCCTACTCCTTCACCCAGTGCTCCCCTCATTCTGCTTTCTTCTGCCTCCAGTCCCCTCTGAAGCCTCTCCAAGGACTTGACCTCTTTGGTTTGGAATCCTAGCGGGCCCCACTCACTGAAGCCTTCTTGAGGTTGTCTGCCCCTGCCTTCTACCACCCACTCCCTGGCAGCCCAGAGCACCTAAGCTACTGGCTTCCCTAAAGGACATTCTCTGTGCTAGTTTGTGGGACACAGAGGTCACCCTGGGCTCTATCCTCACTTCCCTTTCACCGCAGAGGCAACTCCACCACACCCTCCTAGCTTCACTCTTCTCACAACGGAAGGATTCTGAACTGACCGTCCTTGGTGGTTAGCTGGCTTTGCTCTCAGGCTGGAGAGAGGAGAATGATTAGTTAATGGTGTTAAGAGAAGGGAAGGGGGGTGGAGGCAGGGAAGCAGAATACTATGCCCAGCTCTGAGCTTGCCAGGGCAAACAGAATCCTTCAGCCATTCCCATTCCTGCCCCTGCAGACAAAAACAAACGCATCCATTCCATTCTGGGCCCCAGGCCAGTCCATACATTCACTCTGGGGGATGAGGAAGCACCATCATTCTCTTATCCCCCACCCCCACCCTGGGCTCCAGGCCCCTGGCTTGGCCTGCCTAGCATGGCCTCTGGCTGAAAATTAATGGAGACGGAGGAGGGGATCAGCAAGGATCTGAAAGATGAGGGCTGATGTGGCTCAAGAGTCATCTCGGCGTCATCAAAACGCCATCCCGGAGCATCCTCTAAGTCACCTGCCCATTTGCTGCCTCACCCTGCTCCTCCCCCAACCAGCGGCAAGGCTGCTCTGCCTAGGACAGGACTCTATTCCAAACCCAGGCCCCCTTTAGACCATCCCAGTTAGAGGGGTCCCAGCTGATGTGGACCCCTTTCCCAGGGTCAGGGAGCTGGGGGTCTGTCTCTATGAGACAAGAGTCAGTCTCACTCCCCAGAGCCTCAGTTCAGGTTCAAGGGGCCCGAAGACCCAGACATTGGAAATAAGGGGAGATGCAGGTCCCCTCGCCTCGCTGGGACAGATTCCACATGGGCAGGGCAGCCTGGAGTCAGTTCCGATTCCTCCTCCAAACCCCCCACCCCTCAGCTGCTGGGGGGCCAGAGCCCTGCTGCAGGGGGTCCTGTCAACCCTCAGCAACAGCAACAGGTATGGGGGGAGCAAGCTGGAGACCTTGTGCCCATTAACTCATTTTTCTCCCTCTTTTCTTCATTCAGGGGAAACTTGAGTCCCAGTTGGGTTCAGTGAGTGAAGCCAGAAGAAGCAGAAACCTCAAGATCCAGGCTCGGTGGGAAAAGGGTGACAACTTCGGGCCGTGAATTCAGCCCCTCCCTGCTTCCTCTGGTCTGAGACTTGCAGGAGCTGGGGGTGAAGGGACCACCCTTAGCGTGCCGTCTCCACTCCTCAGTACAGATGCCTCTGGCTCTGTGGGCCCTGGGCCCAGGGTTCTTCCCTCAAAGCGGCCAGGACTGCAAGGCTTGGGGGCCGTGCCAGGCCGCCGGCCGCCGCAGTGGTGCAACCGTTCTGGGAAGCCCGATTTCTCTGGGGCAGAGGTCCGGGGGAGTGGAGGAGGCGGCGGGCAGAAGAGCTTAAAAGAGAGCGAGGTCCCCATCAAGGACACCAAGGACCTGCCAGTGGCTCCCCCGCCAGGAGGTCCCCCAGGGCTGCACGGGCTGGCTGGGGCTAAGCGGGGTCTGACCCGGCGGGACTCCAGCATCCGGGCCAGCTTCTCCCTGCAGCCGCCTCGGAGACACCTGTCACCGCCCCCTGTCCGTTCCCTAGCGGGGGGCTGGGAGGAAGGCTCCGGCCTAACCCCGCGCCGCGCTGTTCGGTGGCGCAGCTCCGGGCATCTAGGCGCCGGGCCCGCCCCCTAGGGCTGCGGCGCGCCGGGCGGGGGGTGGGCTGCGCGAGGCGTGGCGGACGGCCCGGGCGCCCGGGCCCCCTCCCCCGCCCCCCTGACGTCAGCCCCCGGCGGCCGCGAGCTCCCTCACTTGGCTCTCGCCCTCCGGCCGGGAAGCATGGGACGGTCCGGGCTCATCTGCGCCTTCCTGCTCGCCGTCTGCTGCTGCTCTCGCCGCGCCGCGGGTGAGTGAGCTCGCTGGGGCCCCGCACCCCGAACGGTCCGGCCGGGCGGTCTTCGGCGGAGCGTGCCCGGGAGCAGAGCCCGCATCCCGGCGGGGGCCAGGGCTTTGCGCGGCGGCGTGCGCTCTTCCTCTCGGGGTCCCCGGCACCCGGCGCCTTGCGCGCGTACAACTCTTCTTTGTGGCCAGTTTGCAGCCTCTGTTCCAGACCATCCCGGGAGCAGGACTGGGGAGACGGGGAGGGGGCTGCTGCCTGCAGCGGGAAGGGGTGGAGCAGAGTCCCTTCCGGCTCTGGGGAGAGCTTTTCTTCAGGTGCTTTCTCGGGGGCGGGGGGCGGGGAGCGTGATGGGAGCCTTGGCGGAAGGGGCAACTACAGCGCATCCCCAAATCCTGAATTCCGCGCCCTCCTGTTGCTGGAAAACGCAGCTTTCTTAGCTGGAGGGGTGCACCGACCCCTCCCTCTCCCGCCTGGGCTTCGAGCCAGGCTAGAGGTGAGCGAGAGGGAGAGGAACGGCGGCTCCCGCCCTGCCAGGGCGTTGGCAAAGGCTGGAGCGCCGTGTGGATACCCTCGCGCCTACCCGGGTGACGGGGTCACAGGTGGCAGGGACTAGGGATCGCGGCGTCCCAGAGTGCGAGCGCCCCGGACTTGTTACACGTCCCGGAATGGGACCAGATTCAGGTGGGAAAAGGGCCCCTACACCTCGGAGTTTTTCTCTAAAACTGCCTAGGAGCCGGGCGCTCCCGGGCTCACCCTACCCTTGTATGGCCGCAGTGGTGTCGCTCGTTTCTCTTGGCTCCGTTTCCCGGGTTCTAGCCACTGGCTGGCTGGGAAAGGGGAGGTCTGGGCAATACCCAATGCCATGGCTCCGTGCCCATGCCAACAGTGTCCCTGGGGTACCCTCGGTTGCTGCCTTCAAAGTCTTTCTGTGGGATGGAGAGGAAAGGGCTGCATGGGGCTCCGGTGCTGCAGAAGGTCCAGCCCCACCCTGCCCCGATCTTCTAGCGCTGGGGAATCCGAGTCAGGGAGCTGAGGCTTTTGCTCTGGGCTGAAGACCACTCCATCTGCCCTCATTGTATGGGAGCCAGCCCAGGGCAACCACCCAGGCACCCGTGCCCAACCAGATGGTATGGAGTGACATCACCTCCTTGTGGGGCGGGCAGGACACTGGCACCACTGACGTCACTCTTGCCCACTGCCTGGCCCTTGCCCTGACCCCTGACCCCAATCCCAGGGAGAGATTCTGGCCCCTCCACGACTCTGACCCCTCCTGTACTCACAAGACTCCCAGGATGGGGTCCTCTGAGAGTGTGGGAATTCACAGAGGTGCTGCTTACAGAGTAGGAGATAGGGGTCTCCTGACCAGGGTTACCCATTGGGGTCTTATGGAGGGGCGTTGGGGGGCAAAGGGTAGAGTAGTGATGTCTTGCCCTGGGTGTGGGGACAAAAAGGGCCTGTGTGCCTGGGCCTGGCACGTGCCTTGCATTCCCTCACTCTGAGCTCACCCAGGGAGGAGGGGGCCTGGAAGGAAAGGGGCCCACCCTCTGCCAGCCTCATCTGGGAGTTCCTGGTGCTCAGGGTCTCTGCTCCAATGACCAGAAATGTCCATCCCCAGCTCCCTTGAGCCAGGAGAGGGCCAGTCCCCAGGTTGGGGGGCCATACAGAGTGGTTGAGGCTTAGAGAGGACAGCGTGCCCTTCGAACCCTCACTGAAGTGGCAGAACAGCTGCTGCAAGCGGGTGTGAGCGAAGGGCATGGCGAGCAGCTGGAGCTCACGCAGCTGCCGGTGCCCCCCGACCCCCCCAGGTGTGCCTGGAGAGGCCGAGCAGCCGGAGCCCGAGCTGGTGGAGGTGGAAGTGGGCCACGCGGCCCTTCTGAAGTGTGGCCTCTCTCACGCCCAGGGCAACCTCAGCCATGTGGACTGGTTTTCTGTGAGTGCAGAAGAGGGCAGCAGGGGCGGGATGCCCTGCCCTTCATGTAGCCCCAGGACCCTCACCCTTGCCCTGCTGCCTCCGCTCAGGTCCACAAGGAGAAGCGGATGCTCATCTTCCGTGTGCGTCAGGGCCAGGGCCAGAGCGAGCCTGGGGAGTACCACAACCGACTCAGCCTCCAGGACAAAGGGACTACTCTGGTCCTGACCGGCATCACCCCCCACGATGACCGCATCTTCACGTGCCAGGGCAAGCGCCGGGCTCAGGAGCACCGCATCCGGCTCCGTGTCTACAGTAAGTGCCCTGTCCGTGCCTTGTGGGCAGTGAGGGGCATGGGAAGCAGTGGTCCCGCACGTCTCCCCATCTCTCTCCCTTGTAGAAGCTCCGGAGGAGCCAAGCATCCAGGTCAATACCTTGGGCATTTCTGTGAACAGTGAGGAGCCTGTGGAGGTGAGGTCTGCTGGGGTGGCCCAGGGTTGGGGGAGGCGGGTAGGCAGGAGCTAAGAGGGGGCAGCTTGCCCGGGTCACAGAGTTAGGAAGCCTCACACCCTGCCCTCCTTAGGTTGCCACCTGTGTCGGAAGGAATGGGTACCCTGTTCCTCAAGTCACCTGGTACAAGAACGGCCAGTCCCTGAAGGAGGAGAAGAACCGTAAGTCATCCTCTCTGCCCTTAGAAGCCATGCTTGTGACACCATATGGGGACTGCTTTGCACTTTTACTTTGTTTTTTTGACTGTACTGTGAGGCATGCCGGATCTTAGTTCCCCGACCAGGAATGAAACCCATGACCCCTGTGTTGGGAGCATGGAGTCTTTAATCACGGGACTGCCAGGGAAGTCACTATTTTTTTTTTTCAAGTACACAAGCCATCCATGAAAATATTATCATTAGGGTTCAAACTGTACAGAAAATCTAGAAGGAAAATTTCCTTCCTGCCCCAGATCCCCCTCCCAGAAATATCTCTGCTGTCAGTGTGTATGTATTCTTTCAAGCCTATTTCTAGGTCCTTAATCACACATGTAAATATATCTAGGACTATATAGGGTTTTGTTTTTTCTTACTTAAATCAGTGGTTCTCTTCTAAGGCTGATCTTGCTCTCCTCTGGGACACTTGGCAGTGTCTGGAAATATTTTTGGTTGTTGCAAATAGAGAGATGCAACTGGCATCTGGTGGGGGGTTAGTGAGGCCAAGGATGCTGTAAACATCCCACAGGGCACAAAGTACTTCTGGCTCCAAATCTCAGTGCTGAGGTGGAGAAACCCTGATCTGAATGGCATGGCCTGCCCTACACTTTGTATCCCTTTTGACAAGTCCTGGAAATCTTTCTGGATCGCTCTGCTTAGATCTACCTGATTGTTTACCTACTGCCCAGCACTTCACATGGCTGAGCTGTAATGTAATATATAATATAGCTATAATATGATCTAGCTAACCATTCATTCTGGTTAGTAGAGGTCCAGAGTGTTTTCTCTTTATTTTTAAGTCACTGCAGTATTATTTGCACACATCCTTGTATAAGTGCCCACGTGTGTTTGGGGTGGATAACTAGCAGTAAATAGCTGGGTTGAAGGGTTGCAGGTGGCATTCGTAATGATCCATGGCCCTCTACAAGGGCTCCCCTGCCATTCCTTCCCCGACTCAAGATACCACAGGGTGGGGATGGAGGCGGAGCGGAGACTCACGGAACCGTTCTCCCCTTCCTCCCTGCCCAGGGGTCCACATCCAGTCATCCCAGACGGAGGAGTCGAGTGGTCTGTTTACCTTGCGCAGTGTTCTGCAGGCACAGGTGTCCAAGGAGGACAAAGATGCCCAGTTTTACTGTGAGCTCAGCTACCGGCTGCCCAGTGGGAACCACATGAAAGAATCTAAGGAGGTCACTGTCCCTGTTTTCTGTGAGTACCGACCCTTCACAATGGGGCTGAGTCCTGCGAACATCTGCCCACCTGGTGCAGAGGCCGCTCTTGGGGTGAGAACTGTCCCCTTTGCCTGTGCAGACCCGGCAGAGAGAGTGTGGTTGGAAGTGGAGCCTGAGGGGATGCTGAAGGAGGGGGACCGTGTGGAAATCAGGTGTTTGGCTGACGGCAACCCCCAGCCCCACTTCAGCATCATCAAGCAGGTGCGGGGCCCTCTGTTCTGGGTGGAGGTGGGCATGCAGGAGTGGCTGGAGGTCCGCTCTGATCACGCCTTCGTCCTCTCCCAGAACCTCAACACCAGGGAGATGGAGGAAGAGAGGACGGATGACAACGGGGTCCTGGTCTTGGATCCTGCCCAGAAGGAGCATAGTGGCCGCTATGAATGTCAGGGCCTGGACTTGGAGACCACGACATCACTACAGAGTGACCAACAGGAGCTGGTGGTGAACTGTGAGGGGCTGGGGGCCCAGGACAGGGGGACCAGGCTGGGATAAGAGGGAATCCAACCCGCCCTGTCCTGCCTGACCCCACTGCTGCACCCCCAGATGTGTCTGATGTCCGGGTGAGCCCCGCAGCCCCTGAGAGCCAGGAGGGCAGCAGCCTCACCCTGAACTGTGAGGCCGAGAGCAACCAGGACCTTCAGTTCCAGTGGCTGAAAGAAAAGGTACCCAGGTGGGCCCAGGGCTCTGCGGGGATGGGTGGGCCTGGGAGTGACCTCTGACCCATCTCTCACCCCAGACAGGCAAGTTACTGGCAAAGGGGCAGGTGCTCCAGTTACACAACCTGAAACGGGAGGAAGGGGGAGGCTACCGCTGCCTGGCCTCTGTCCCCAGCGTTCCTGGCCTGAACCGCTCCCAGCTGGTCAACGTGGCCATTTTTGGTGAGGCCCTTGAGTTGGTCAGTGTTCTCAAGCTCTTTGGGGGCCAGAAATCACCTGTTGCCCTGGGGCACTCTGGTGCAGGAGTGGGTGGCGGGCGGGCAGAGTGTGCTGTCTCAACCTGCCCTGCCCTCACGCAGGGCCCCCGTGGATGGCATCAAGGGAGAAGAAAATGTGGGTGAAGGAGAACTCAGTGCTAAATCTGTCCTGTGAAGCCTCGGGGTACCCTCGGCCCAGCATCGTGTGGAGCGTCCACGGCACGGTGAGCGGGCATACAGCAGCCTCCCAGGTGCTGGGCCGTTCCCTTGCAGGCTCTGCGGCCACCGCCCGACACCCTCCCACCCCTGAGCTTCGTCTCCTTCCTTGTAGGCAAGTGAGCAAGACCAGGAGCCGCAGAGTGTCCTGAGTGTCCTGAATGTCCTGGCGACCCCAGAGCTGTTGGAGACAGGCGCTGAGTGTGTGGCCTCCAACTCCCTGGGCAGAAACACCACCATCATTTTCCTGGAGCTGGGTAAGGGTCGGGTCCTGCAGAGGGGGCGGGGGCGGGCTCATTCCTATACCACCCCTGACCCCAATCCATTTCATGTCTTCCACCCCAGACTCCAACAGAACCACCAGCCTCAGTACCTCCACCGTCAGCCCCCCTGCCAGAGCCAACGGCACCTCAACAGGTGAGCTGGGCTGGACCGGGCATCCTCATTCTGCCCTGCCCAGCCCAGGGGAGCCTTGGGCAGCTGCCCACCTTCCAGCAGCCCTGGACTGGGCAGGGCAGTGATGGTAATATGGCAGCCTGGGGCAGGGAGTGACTCTGAGTGTCTTTGTGGAACAGAGAAGAAGCTGACAGAGCCGGAAAGCAAGGGTGTGGTCATCGTGGCTGTGACCGTGTGCGTCCTGGTCCTGGCCTTGCTGGGCGCTGTCCTCTATTTCTTCTACAAGAAGGGCAAGCTGCCATGTGGACGGTCAGGCAAACAAGAGATGTAAGCATGGTACCTGGCATCTTGCACACCCTCCCCTCATCTCATGCTGCCAGCTTGCTGCCTCCTCAGGGACGTTCCCCCGCCAGCCCCCAGCCCACTCGCCTGTCAGGAGCAGGACACCTGCTTTCCCACCACTACCCAGCTCCTTCCACCACACCACTTCCCTTCTTCCCTGCTGCCCTTCCCCAGCTGGCCCAGAACACCCAAGGGCCCGTCATCACCCAGTGCCCCATCCCTCCTGACAGCCCCCCTTCCCTTGCCCTCAAGTTGCCAACCTCTTGCCTCCCTCCCTCCTCCCAGCACGCTGCCCCCGTCTCGTAAGAGCGAATTTGTAGTTGAAGTTAAGTCAGATAAGCTCCCAGAAGAGATGGGCCTCCTTCAGGGCAGCAGCGGTGACAAGAGGGCTCCAGGAGACCAGGTAGGAGGCAGTTCCCGTGGCCAGAGCCTGCCAGTCTTCAGGGATTGGGAGCAGCAGGGGCTGACTTCAGCAGAGGGCTCAAGCTCTAACACAGAGGATAAGCTTGCTCCTTAGCAGCAGAGCTGCCCTGATCAAGGCAGCTTGCAGAGGCTGGTGAGCTGTCAGCAGAGTTTTTGCCCCTTTCCTGTCGCTTAGACGGCCCTCCAGGTAGCAGAACAGACGTCTGGTGATGAACTGGTGGGGTTATACATCTGGCCCTGTAGTTTCCCAAGGTATTACTCCCTGACCCAGGAATGAGCAAGAACTCCGGTCTGCTACAACAAAAGAAACTTTATTTAAAAATATTTTTTACAGACATGGGTGCCTGAAAAAGCTCTTTAGTTAACTGTGTATGGAAGTGAAAAAAATTAATAAATAACATTAGTATAACAGAACCTCTAAACATTAATACATTGGCAAAACAAAATGGACTTAAAATGAAAATGACTCTTAAAGCTCTGCTATTCTCTGTAAGAATATTTACCTTCTGTTTTATTCTTTACAGGTGAGAATGATTAAATACTGCTAATATAATTTTTTTATATTAATGACACATTTTTAAAATAGTCCACAAAAATCTCATCTAAGGTTTCATTTTGTTTTATTTTTAACACTGATATACAAATGGGACTCTTCATTCTGGAGAAAGCATCAAGTTCTCTCCAGCCCCACCCAGGCCAAGAATGTCAAAATCCTGAATAAAGGAGGACTTTGAAAAGAACTGTTTCTATCTCCCAATTCTTTATTAAGTTAAAGGCAAGAAAGAACTGAGAAGAGGGAAAGAGACAAGTAAAACGTCATTATACAGAAAACTTTTGTTGTTGAAACCTACAGCGGCCACCATACTGAGGACAGGCTTCTGTTCCAGTACGTGGTCCTTGCCACCCTGCCCAGGGGAAAATACGCCCCTGCAGAGGCACTATCTGCTTAATGCTCTACGACTGAAGTTTTCAAATGAAAGGAAAGCCAAATCTTAAGAGAGAAGCAGGAGGTCTAGGCCAGTTCAGGATCCAGCATAAAGACAAGACAAGACAGACAACCTCCTCTTCTCGGGAGCCACCCTACACTGTTCATGCAGTTGGGTCATTGACAGGATCGGGAGGCTGGGTCACTTGAGACGGTCCAGAGGATACCTGGCAGTCATGGAACATTCTGTCTCCTGCTGAGTACAGAACATCCAATCTGACAATTAAGATTCTGACTGGAGCCAACCAAAACCATCCTGGGGTACAATGCTCATTTCTTCCAACTCAGCACTGTGGCTGGGAGAAGGGCCCGCTGACCCGCTGCACCTGGGTGCTACCACCCTGGCCGCACGGAGACACTTCCTCTCCCCTAGACTGGAGAACTAATGACACTCAAGGTAGAGGAGCTAAGACTCTGGTATTCAGAACATCCAATCTGACAATTAAGATTCTGACTGGAGCCAACCAAAACCATCCTGGGGTACAATGCTCATTTCTTCCAACTCAGCACTGTGGCTGGGAGAAGGGCCCGCTGACCCGCTGCACCTGGGTGCTACCACCCTGGCCGCACGGAGACACTTCCTCTCCCCTAGACTGGAGAACTAATGACACTCAAGGTAGAGGAGCTAAGACTCTGGTATTTCCATATTAAGTCCTAAAATGCAGCCTGGGATACAGTGCTGCCTTAGAAAGGCACAAAATGTTTGGATTTTTTTTTTTTCAGTGTGCTAAAAATTGTTTTGTTTTGAATAAAGGAAAAAGATATATAAGGTTAAAAATACCAAGTCACCACAGCCAGAAAGCAGAGGGAGGAGGTACCTCCTAGCTGCCACGCCCCTGCCACACATTTCAGCAGGAGTTCAAGGCCAAGACACTAAAACAAGGCTGAGACGGGCAGGTCAGGAGGCATCCACTCTTGTGGGCCTGGCGCCTGCAGGCTCACTCACCCCAATAGCAGAAGGAAGAAGCCAAGGAAGAGAATACATGTGTTCTACAGCCTTGTAAGCAGTCCCCTGCCTCATCAGCTTCCAGACAGCCATAAGCGCAGCTTCCTCAGCCACAAAACGCGGTCAGAGGGAGGTGGAGAGGAGGGGGACTGACACACAGGGCATGTTAGCACCTATGTCAGAGCACTGGGTGCAGGCACACACATACCCCACGCGGGGACCCAGCATGAACGCGGCGCCAGGCCTGGGGAGGCTCAGACAGCCGGTACCGAGCAGGATCCCCTGGCCTCCCAAAGTGATCCAGCGGCAGAAGGAGAATTTGTGAAGGGCGCCTCTCACATTTTGGGGGCCAAATAAGAATCTGGGGCTGGGCATGAGAACTCCGATTTGTTCCACTGCCAGATCAGTAGGTTGGCATTCAGCCTCTGCTCTCTACACACACAGCGAGTGGTCAGCTACATTTTTCACAAGCACTGAACAAGGGAAGGGGCAGCGAGATGTCCAAACAGTTGTTAGTCTGTTAGTCAACAGCTGGCCCTTTGGCACCGTGTTCTCCAGAAGACTGGCAGGGGGCCTCCAGGCAGGCCTGGCTCTCCCCACCCCGACTCCCCCACTCACTCCTGGGCTACTTTGTGGAAACAAGAAACATTGGTGCTCCCTCTCTGAAACCAACCCAGACTTCCTAGGACTCGGTGAAGGCAAGTGGCACTGCTGTCCCTCTGCCCCTGAATTCTGGAGCCTAGAAGGGAATTTCAAACACACAGGACCCAGCCTTCACCACGGGCCTCAGAGTGTATCTTTGGATTATTAGGTGACTTCGATGTACATCATATGACTCCAGTAGTTTTAAAAAGTTGTAAGTAATTATGAAATGCATTAATAACAAGGGACAAGCTCTGGGATGAGAGAAATAAGATCAGAAGATTCAGGCAAGCAGAAACATGGCTTTAAAAAACCAACAAATAAAGGCTTTACTACAGGACGACAAAGGAAGCAACCGGACAGAGAGGACAGATGCATCCTGTCGAAAGAGCTCTCAGTAGCAATTCTCAACTGGAATCTATACCTAATTCACATCCTGGCAACTGTCCCAATGTCATAAATTCTTACTGCAAAGTAGTTTCTGAGGTACTGCAGAAGGCCTACCTAAGGACATCACTGCAGAGGAAAGACCAGATGAAAGGGTGGGGAGGAGGACATGGACGGACTGAGGCCATGCGTCCAGAGAATGAGTATGTTCTCAGCACTAAAACCTGAAGAGAGCCCAGAAGTCCACAGTCAGGGGCGACGGGGGATTTGTGATCTGCTCTCTGAAGAAACCGAAAGACAGCCAGAAACCTGAGATTAAATGAAGGCTAAGAAATGTCACCTAAGAACAGACTGGCTCCAGAACACGAGAAACGAGTCCTGAAGAAAGAGGTAAGAAATCTTGGATGCCAGGACTCATAGAGGAAAGAAAAACAGGCAATAAAGAAACAGTGAAGCCAGTAACCCAAGTTAACGTTAACCTAAGCGTTTCTTCAATGTCCCAGACAGAGTCCCACCCCTGTCTTTCCTCTCTCGAGAAAGCAGTATGGTAAACTTTACTACTAAAGTATTGGTTTGGCCAAGAAGCACATCTGGGTTTTCATGTCATGATATCACACACAAAAGCTGATCAAACTTTTTGGCCAACCCAAAATGATTTACGGTCTCTCTCACCTCCAGTCAGAACCTCCCACTGCCCCTTCTTCCCACCTGAACTAACATGCAGCTGCCACTCTGCGTGGCAAAGGCTGACTGGTTGGGTGTTCACACCTGAACAATATGCTGGGCTGATGACAGTCTTCCTTGAGAATATGAACAAGAGGAGCTGGGTATCTGTTAAAGTGATGCTCCCTAGAACTGGGGGGTCATGAGCACTTGAGGACTAGGGTTCTGATTTCAGGGCCACACATTACTGACAAACAGATTTACTTGGAGGAGAAAGGTCAAGTTGCAAAGTTTCTTAGCTCCATGCAGAATCAACTGTACTGCTTCGCTGGGTTCTGGGAGATACTCTGCCTCCTGATGACTCCCTCCTTTCTTCTGCTTGAATTCTTCTGTTTCTTGTATCCGAAGGACTGCTCAACAGGATGGTCAAACATACAGCCTTGACCTTCTTCCACTATGCGCCCTCCTCCATGCATTAAGTGGCAACATGCCTTTCTAACATGAGGCTACTAATGTAGACTGAGATCAAAGTAAGAGTAATGCTTTATGCTGAGAATACTTCAGATCGAATTTCTAGGGCATGAAAATCCAGGAGAATAACGTGTTGACTCTTACACTAAGTTCCAGGGTCTCTAAGCTTCATACTCCTAGATACAGGCTGCCATTTTTGAGAAGTGAGTTCAGTCTACCTCACTGCCTGGCTCTGGGGAGACCAAACAATTGGTGGACGATCAGGACCCAGAGATGGGTGCTCATCCTCCTCTCACAACTTCGGCCCTTCTAAAGAGACACAGGATTAGCAGAAAGGTTGTGGAATGATTGAAAACCAATTCCACACAGGATGGGAGATAGTAAGAGGTCCCAGAAGGGTCATAAGAAAACTTCCTAATAAAGGGAAATAGGAATACACGCAGCTGAGTAAAAAGATCAAGGAAGGCACTAGAGTGGAAAGGGGGCTGTAGGCAGATGCTTTCCTTACACATTTGACTGCCCTACTGTGCAATGAGCCGATGAACAGACCCACCAATCAGACTGTAAACACATAAAAATGGTGGGTAATCCATGAGACCTACATGGAGGAATCTCCCAGACACTGGCAAAACTATAGGAAGATAACAGGGGTTAAGGGGAGCATCTTGAACTGATTCTTAACCAGGACAGCTCTATAAGGAAACATATGTCTGCACAGAGCTGTGACTATAAACTGCACAATCGAATTGGGAATGGCTATTTTAGGGCCAAATGCACATGCTAGACAGTCCAAGTACAATTCCTCAAAATCAGTAAACCGCCCTGTGGTGGCAGGGGAGAACACAGAGCTGGCACTTCAGGCTCATGGTATTCACTCATAACCACCTGCTGAATGACACACTCTGCGAGAGCCAGGCCAATGTTCAGAATATCATTATTCCGTGGGCAGTGGTCACTGCAGTCAGAAAGGCCAACAGCAAGAGGGGAGATTTACAGTTTGGGAAGAGGGCCTGTACCCCTCTGCCTCTCATGACATGAGGTAGGAGAATATTCTGCACTAACACCATCGCTGGTCACATGCAAAAATGGTCTTGTTAAAGGGAACATACAGCTGGTCCCTACTTTGCAAGCAAATATACAAAATTCATGTGTGAGGTTTCTGATTGGACCATAAAATATATTTTACTTTTCTATAGAGGAAATAAATATTTTAAGTGTGAGAAATAGCAACCCCCCTAATTTTTCTTCTAAATCCACAAAACAGCTCAATGATACTAGCAGTACTATCCCATGCCCTGGGTCCTGGTGTTAAGAGTCTGCATGAGAAGCAGAAGAACAGAAGGATGGCACAACACGCAGAGCAGGGTTGGGGGCACAGAAAGAGTCAGGGGAGAGAATGGCCACCCACAGGTGTATATCACTATTGATATAAATATTAACAGATAAATGCTGAGACGACAGACTGCCAAATCTATTATTTACCTAAAGGGAGGTAGGTATATCACTGAGCCCACAGGTTTTTTCTACCTTGAGAACCCCTGACTTTAATGGAAGGAGTATGGCAAAGGCAGTGGATGAAACAGCCACCCAGCATCAAGGAGGGCTGTGGAAAGCAGTCCAGAGAGACATGGGGAAGTAGGGTTGAACCGAAGAGCCTAATGCATTTGAGCAAAGGGAAAACAGCAAAGTGGTTTTTACCTTACTTACCTGATAGCTAACAGAGGAGGAACCATTTGTAATTTAGAGGGAGAAAGGGGATGTGATTGTTCCAAATGGCAAAATTCAAAGCCCACTTGTGAAAGGGCAATTTAATTAAATTCAGAGCAGAACCAAAGAATTAAAAATTGCCACACAAACTGAGGATGAAGAATGGGTGACTGGTGCCTCAAAGGAAAATTTAAGAAACTTTGGTTTTGGAAATATCTTCAAAACAAGAGCCATGCAAAAACTTGCCTGAGGCTCGCCTGGCAATCTCAGGCTCAGACCCAGGCATGAACTCAGAGCACCCAAAGGACCTCTCACAGAAAGGTCTGAGACCCTGAGTGCCTGCAGATAAACAACCAACAAGCTAAGAACCAGGCCAAGCAATGATGCATGTGTTCAACACCAAGTTTGAGGGCTGACCCAATGAACCACACAGGTACTCAATGAACTGTTGAGTACTGAATGACGCAATGAACCATTATGGAAAAAAAAGGATAAGCTTGCCTTTAGCGTATATACGTAAGGACATAATCTTCAAAGAAGATTCTGCATGCACTTTGAAAGGACAAAGGACTTGCAGAACCACTGCTTTGCTCTCTTGACAGATCTTCAGGCTACGGGCAGTATCTGCAGATGAGGAAAAACTCCAGCAGCAGAGGCATGCAGGCTGCAGCCAGGTTTTCTAGTTCTTCACCTAGGCCCTCCACATCTAAACAAAGTGCAAAATGAACGCTGCCACAAGTGAAACACTATACTGGCTTTGAGCAGGAGATGCTAGGGTCCTCTTTCCTACTCTCTGGTGCATTCCTCTGCCCCTCAACCCGGATTCAGGCCCTCCTGCACCTGCTGGGGGCTGTGTCATTTTCTGCCATAAAGAGAAGACAATGGGTAAACACGGCAATTCAGCAAGAATCCCCAAACCATCCACTCTGGGAATGTAAATGGCTCGGAGGCAAGAGGAGAAAAACAAAAGATCTAAGAGTAACTGAAAGCCAAGAAAAGAGTTAGGGAAAGCTTTAAGTCCAAAGATGATAACATGGGAAAGAAAACAGATGCAAAGTCATTTCTGTTTGGATTGTGAGACAAAACCAGGTTTTAGATTGTGAGGCAGGTGGGTTTAACAAGGAGCATGCTTGTTTCTGACCAGGAGGAAGGCTACCCACTGCCAGGGAAGTCAGTTAAAAGGCTCGGGCTGGAGAACTAACTGAAATCAAGAGGTCCCTTGGCAGCATCTACAGGACAGACCAACGAACTCTGAGTCTTCTTTACCAGCTGGCAAGGGCACAAGCTGCAGGGCTTGTCAATGTTGTCTGAGTGCAGTAAAGGCATTGATTACACCAGTGATGTCTAAAGACCATGGGGAACGCAGTCCCTAAAGAGCATCTGAAAGCTAAAGGGAAAAAGAATGGGGACGGGGAGGAAGAAGGAAATGCTACATTCCCAAAGCCATAGGCACAAAGAGAAAAGCGAGTCGCCAGGCAGCACCAGTGTAGGGTTGGTGCTAACTGTCAGCAGAATGCTGTGCTACCCTGGAGTAATACCCCCGACTCCTTAAAGAGGAAAGAAAAAACTCATCTCTGAAAATATAACCTGGCTCATTATCACAGGGAGACACCCACATAAGCTGAAATTCACTGGGAAGAAAAGCTGAAGAGAGAAATCTTTATTGTCTGCTGTGTGCATTTCATGTATAACAAGGTAGAGAGCATGTGAATGGAGCTTCCTAAGTGCTTCATGGTATTTGGGCCAGAAAGCCATGCTGGAAACAAATGATTTCCCCTTTCCATTAAGTAGAAAATCTCATGACCTACATTAGAACACATACCTGGCACCAAGGCAACTGACTCCCGCAGACTACTTTCTGGGGAGAGCATGGAATGTATCTGAAGGCCTCTATCTCATATCAGTCATTATGTAATTACGATAATTAAAACATCTTTTTAAAAACAGATTCAATGTTCCTATAGAAACAGTGCTTCGGAGTGACCAGTGTTCGCTGAGAGTATCAAACAGGACCATAATGACAGAGCAACAGTACTTTTTTCCCATCTATCTACCAAACAAACCAACACCATCACACATTATAAAGAACATCCTATAAGCTGCTTGGCGTCAGTAAGGCTGATCACAGCAAGCCCACTGCCAATGACGGACACTAAGGAGAAGGAGGGTGGAGGAGACAAGGAAAAGACAGAGC